>JAGXCT010037173.1:106260-151952 GCA_022495035.1 Philopotamus ludificatus | reverse complement strand
ACCCCTTCTATAAGATATAAATTATTTTTTTTGCGTTAACTATCCAGTATATGTTAAAGTTCAAGTAATCAAATTTTTTACTCAATATTTTGATTAATAAAAGAGTAATGATTTATTTAGTAAAAGACAACGTTTTACCAACTTTCGCAGGTCAAAATTAAATATATAAATTGTAATATTTTCTTTGCACGTCTATATTATACTTTATTATAAAATATGTTTTAAGAAATCTAAGCTGTTTTAAATCCAGTTTGGTAATAAAACGCATTTGATCTCACATTTATTTATTGCAGGTAGACGGGGCCATAGATTAAATAAACTTTTCTAGACGTCTGGAACGTCTTTGTTAAACATATTTGTTTCTTAGTTCATTGCCCATATATTAATACAAATAATAAACCAGCACACGTCGTTCGCGTTTTGTTAAAATTCATAGCTTCATAGCCTGTCTAGATGTCAAACCAAAAATTTGTACCGAATAATATTTTTTTTGGCCGTCGATTATAATGCGTTGGCCCCGATCTTCAATTCTGATCGCCTCTGAATGAGAATTTAAAAACGTATCACGAAAAACTTTTGGCGGCGGCTTAACATGGATACGACATATATATTTTACGATGTCGACATAACGTCGTAGCCGGAATTTAGCGAGTCGTAAAAATTCGAGGAATAATGAGCGAAAATTTGTACAAAAGAAATTTTCATAATTCTCACACGAGAGATTAATGTGTGATGGGCACGACCATTCATCAAATTTGCTCGGCGCTCTCCATCATTATGCGAATCGTTTGTTTCGGAAAGGGCGTGAGGCCACATTTTTAGCATAATTACTCACAAACTTGTCACGGATTGCGGATTTATTGTCGCAAAATAACGTCGCTCGTGGAAAATATATTTTTTTCATATAAAATCGATAGAGCGCGGAAAATTCTTGTCGAATTCTTTATCTCGCCATTGTTTTGCATTTTTTTTATTATTCTCAATAAATTGGAATAAAAAGCGCGGATATCTTTTTTTATCTTGCATTCATTTTTCCAATACAAAGGCTCTGAATTTATTAAAAAATATTGATACATTTAACGAACGTATCTTAAACGCTATATAAATATTTATTATTATTTTTACCATCCACAATTTAATCTTTAGTAGGATATAAACGCTATCAACCCTTAAGTGCGCATACGTATATGCCTGGACTGTGTATCTTTTAATAATAAAATCGAAGCTTTTAAAAGCTTAAATGCACACATAAGGAAAGACATGTTTTAAATCGAGTAGTGGAAGAACTGCATTTTACAAAATGTTCGCTTAGACAGGACAAGGGTTTTCCATGGCACACAATATATAATGCTGTTAGAAATAAAACATGACCCACTGATCTATGTACAATAGATGAGCCAGTGAAAGATAATATTATTGAAAATGTAAACACCCGTTTGTAATTATTATAGAAAAAATCAGATATCTTTTGTTCTATTTTAATATGGTATATATTATAGAAATATATTTTATTTATTCCATATCCCGTTTGCAAAATAATCGTTCAGCTATATTTCTGTGTTGAAAATAGCTCGTTACATCTCGTTGCGTTACGTAAATTGGAGGAAAAAAAAATACATTACCGACTAGTGAAGTAGAATCTGACAAAAGCCGGAGAGCATTACCCGCTGGTACCAATGAAGTTCTGTATGTAGCCTGTAATTCTTCTGCTTCACCGCCTACTCCATTCCACCTGATATTTCCACACAAAATCACGGGGATAACAGAGTAACAATTCTTTCTATTCCCGGTAGGTACATGTGCCCGCGAAATGGCCTTTGTTCCCAGCAAATGACCGCAAAACGTACTAAAAGTTTTCATAATAAAATATACCGGTGACAAATTAGAGAAATAAAATCTTTATACACCCCCGTAACCATCCAGTAGATACTATATGTAAATGCATATATTGGGGCAGTGATACTAAACCTTTGGAATAAAAATATTTATTATATAAAAACGAATATATAAATATACATTACGCTGATACTTTTATTTACGTGGAATCTATTTTTCACAGTAACGTGGTAAAGATTTTTTTTAATAAACATGATATCAGTGTTATTATAAATTCTGACAAATTAATCAAATTAAATTTAAAAATATTGCTGAAGTTTTATAACTAGCTAGTAAATTAAAAAATATAATTTTATATATCGATCCTAATATTGAAAGTGTTGTTCAACTTCAAGAAAATTTAAGAAATGTTTGCGTTCAGTATTAATAAATATATAACGGTTTTAACAAGAACAAACATTTTAATATTAGATTGACCCAAATGTAATGTCGCATTTTCGGAAAGCATAATTCAGATTAGTTTTCTTCAGTCCTTTGACGTATTTTTGTGTTTCATAAGAAATCTCCAATCTTATGGTTAGATTAAAGTACAGCAACGATGAAGAGTAATATTAAAAAAAGTTATCGCGTTTTAAGTTATGCATAATACATATTCTTAAGAAATGTTATAATATTGGTTGCAATAATACATTTTTTTTAGCACATGATATTACGAGAATATAAATTACATATATAATAATTGGCGGTTTTCTGATCTTCGATGATGTCCCAATTTGTATAGAGTTCCAATACTCAATTTATGCGGATTTTTTTTTTTTTTAAATATGTTTAGTGCCTAGGTTTACACTAATTTTTGCGGAACCTATCTACCGCGCAAATCAAGGTATGCCTGTTATATTTTTTTATTTTATTGAAAATTTTACATAGCATGTACATACAAATATAAATGTCTAAAAAAGTTTCATGATTGTTATAATTTTCAAAGCTTCAGAGTATTTTAATTAAAATTTCAAACCGAATTGTGTGACTGAATTTTTTATTTTCTTATTCCACTAAAATTTTCTTTTAAACCATCACGACAGAATAGCGAAACTTACTCATCACAGCTTCATTTAGTTGTAAAAATATATAATTATCCTCTATATTTCAAGTGTTATATTATAATTTTACTTTGAATATCATTGACTTATTTATGCAATTACTAAAACCTCAACGACTTATTTGAAATAATAATTAAAGTGCTAAAGGTATATTTTACCGTTTAATAAATTAATTTCACCTTTAAAGTCTTATATTTAAAATATGTCTGTACGGAGCAATGAATTCTACTGAGGTAGAAAAATTAGCATTTTATTCAACATAAAATGTTTCCAGTAAAGTATAAAATAAATGTTAATTTTTTTGCATTAATTAGATAATTATTTTTCCCAACATCATCACTCAAATTAAGTACATTGTTATTTTAATGAATCTATACACATTGAGTAGAGTAAAGTACTGTAAAGTAAAGTAAACAAATGTATTAGGTAATTAAATTCGCATATTATACTCAAATCATTATAAAGTAAATATTTATATAATTTACGTTATAATTAAAACTTTAAGTCATTATTGTTGTCCTGATTATTTCATTTATTCGGCTACTGTTTTTATTCCCCATAGATATCATAAATTTTTTATATGATTGTGTGAGTCCATATTTTGCTACCAACATGTAGAGAATAATGATATCCTTTTTCAGCTCTTCACGAGTTTTTATGATTGCATCATATAACAGCTGGAAAAATATTACCAATGATTTTGTTCTGAAATTTGTAATAGTGTAATAAATTTTAAATGCTTTCATTTTCATCTACGCTAGTTCGCGTGGTAATAAATTAAATTATTGAAAAAAATATATATTTTAATTTTATTAAAATTGATAACGGTTTCGCATTAATGGGGTCATATTGGTTTAAGCCATCGGATTTATGGCCACGGGGGGCAGTTTTAAAAATGATTTATGCATTTTTCCGAAAAATTGTCAACGCTGATATAACATAACATGTATGTGTGTATATATTTTTTTTAATGGAATGGTTATTTTATGTGAGAGAGGCGGCGGCGACGTCGTCTCAATAGACGCTCTCTTGCCCGAACATTTAATTTAATACAACCGACGAAATGTGAAAGTGCTGTTTGGCTCCGTCTACTATATCTTTCATTTTTTTATACAGAGTTTTTGTGTCATTTCACATATTTATTGCGACCCATTCAAATTTCAAACCTGTTTGCTCTAATGGTCCACAAAATATTTTTTTTATATCATTGCCCAAAGGTGAAATGGGATGATGCTAAAAAATATCGTAAATAACGTGTCAGTATACCGAGCTGTGGTTACCGCAGTGCGTATCAAAATATTTTAAATTCAGAATTCTCGATCGGACATTAATCAAAATATAATCAAATTCCGAGAGGCCAAATCTGTGTCGCCAGCGCCATTTTCAATTTAGATATGACCCGGAGAAATTGTTTATCCAGAAGACATTCGAAAGACATTCACATATCTTAGCTGAACCGTGAATACAATTTAAGGACAGATATAAAAAAGGAATTCTTTCATAGCAGACGCTGTGATAAATGGTGCAGAAAAGTGGGACCGCAACTCAATCGCATGCCTCCATATTGATACCGCATACCGTATTTATGATCGCCATTTCTCTCCATTATTTTATCTCAACCAACACTCGAATATCCTGAGAATAAGGACAATCGTAAAGTGAAACAAGGACATGGTATATGGCAATATTTCAAATGAAGCATTAAAGACATTTTATTTTTTTATAAAATAACAGAAAAATCATTTTTCAATAAATATAATAAGTTTTATTTTATATTCAGTATATAAAAATATCAATCAATATCAAGTTCATTAAAAACAATCAAAGAGTAAATTTGTTAACATTCGTTGAGTCTTTATGTCCAAAAACTAGAGCTAAGAAATATAACTGAACCAAAAATTGAAAACTGGTAAAAACTGTTATTTTTCGGAACGAAACCCGGAGCTGAACCGAAAAAATAAGGGTTTATATCGGGTAGGTAACAAAAATAAAAATGTTTAAACTCATTTTTACAAAATTGCAATGGTTGTTTTAGGCAGGGCTTTGAACTGTTGTTTTTGTTAGATTTTATTTCAGTTTAATCAATCAACGTTTATTACAAATAAAAACATTTATTTTTCAAATAATCACTTGGAACTGAGCTGAAAATTAAAAAAATACTTAATTGATATATTTTTTTTAATTTAACTAGAACCAAAAAATAACAGTTTGAAGCCCTAGTTTTGGGAGTTTTAGCAAAACAAATAATTGTTAAATGATTAAAAGTTAATTCTGCGCAATAGTTTAAATGAAAATATTTGAATAAATAGGTGAATCTTTAAGAGAAATATACCTAAAAATCTAGTATAATTCATTTAATAAATACTTTTAATATTAATTATTATATCTTTAATTACATATAATTAGTTTTATATTATTGTAATAATGCACGTAGAATGTTTATTTTAAAAGAATAAATAATTTGTTTTAAATTATGGTAGAATTTTTTTATTACAAATGAAAACATTTAAATAATTTTAAAAATTAAAGATTCGGAACTGAACATAAAAACTATAAAATCCCTTATTTATTTTCGGAACTGAACCGATATATTTTTATTTAAATCGGAATAAAGAAGGACCAGGTTCCTGACATAAACTGTACAAAACAATTTTGATAAATATTAGAATTGTTTAATAATAGAAACACTTTATTAATTAGTATTAAATCGCAGTTTTTTTATTTATTTAAAAAATGTGATGAATTTATTAAAAAATATTAATCGTTTTTAAATTATGCGCATATAATTTTACAAGAGATTCTAGTTACAGAATTTATAAAGCATTTCTTGTTTGTATATAGCCCCGATTTTTATTTCTTCATGAAACTGTAGATTATAATTAAAAATATGCTTCGAATATATTTAAATGTAAAAAAATAATATTTGGCATAACAAAGTTTATTCCAATATGATTCTCAGACTCTTTGTCTTTTCGCATCCAGACTCTGTTTTATATAAAAAAAATGTTTATATTAAATATAAATATTGAGCTCAAATTGTAGTTACTTATAATTAATTACATATTAAAATAATTTATTTTTCCATGGTATTCAATAGCGCATGATTTTCTTATTTTATTTGAACATTTTATTTCATTGTATGTTCGGAAATATTTTATTTTCATCCCAACAAAATTGAAAAACTCGTTTTATATAATTGAATAAACTCTATGCTATTTGTATTGTTAATTAATTATAACATTTTTATATGTTTTCAGGTAAGTTCACAAAATTGTTTAAATAAAACTCTTACTTTCCGGACTGCATGCGACCGAAAGACGTAAGTTAACATTTTTAATCATGCTTCATTTAATTTTTATGACCGGTCCCCGTTCATTACAACTTTATTTATAAATTCTAAATAAGTTTGAAAGTTTCGAGAAATTCCGTCGCGTGCGTATTTCGCTATGGGATTCGCTTGAAATTTGCAAGGACAAAAACGTTGTGGATTTTTTTTTATTGAATTTTCCACAAAATCGCATAAATCTCAATCTGGAACTATATTTATTTTTGCGATAATCCCCGGGTTCACCTGCCATAAAACAACTGCGGAGGCCGCACATGCAGCAAAAGCGCCCTGGTCCCTTTATGGCATGTCAGAATTAAGTGTTTTGTCTATAGGGTTTAGTTGGAACTTATAGAGATTTTACGGATTTATTGCCATGGAAAATTCCTTAAATTATTAGTTGGCGTGACTGTCTGAGCCATCGCCGAACTAAGCCCACCCTTCATGCCAATCGGAATTATTAATGTCCCATAATGTTGGTCAACGGATTAGAAACGTATTCGTATTACATCGTATTAAATTTGCTTCATCAATTTTAAACAGTTTCGGTCTATATTTTCAGTGTGTATTCATTCACACGTGCTATCTATGTCTCGGCTATTTTTGATAATTACTGCAAAAAAATAAGTCTATTCTTCGTAGATTAACGCAGAGAAATATTTTTTATGCGTATCAGTCTCATAATATAAATCTGTGGTAAACAGCTATCCATTTGGGTTTTGTATCATGTAATAAATATAGCCAGAATACATCATGTATTTTATATGTATATAATATATCGAAAGATTAATTAGGATAAGAATGATTTTTGGCCAAAGTTGGAACTAGGCCAACGCATAGTTTCGCACAGATACAATAGAGCAGAATAAATCTTTACTGTTTGTCCATAGGCATGTTTAACCTGGATAAAAAAATAATCGATTTGGTTTTAATATTTATCTTATTATCTCTCAAAGTAATGAGTTGTATATATTGGTATTATTTTAATTTAATAATTGAATCTTATAAAATGACCAGAATTATTATATAATTTTATTTTTGTGAGGTTGCATTTGTCTACAAATTAGAAACTTATTTTATTTACCTAATGATTTTATGTTATGGAAATATTATAATATTATTGCTTGTAGGTTACAACAATATGTTAAAATATTATAGAGTAAAGGAATTCTTTATGACATTGGCTTTATCGAACTTATTCGAAAGTGAGATACGTTTTCTACCATTCATCTATCGAAAAATACATAAAAAATGGATATCTATTCCATAATTTTTAATATTCATGTCTTAACCCAAAAAAACGGAAGGTTTGCACATTTTAGCAAAAAAAATACATTTAAAAGATATTACTATAATATTTATTAAATTGGTTTTATTTCTTACTATTTATATTAACCCTTCTAAAATAGAAAATTATTTAAACGTATTTTCTGTGATCTTTTTTATCAAAAAACAGAATTCAAGAGAATAAATAAAGATAATGTGAAGCAAAACATAAATCATTATTTATTGTTGATTGAATTTTCTTTATTGATATTATTGTTTTTAAAAGTAAATTGTATATTGTTATAAATGCCATTTAAATGGCCATTATGGATCAGTGTCTGACAACAAAGACCATTTACTTACCCCTGATTTTTATAAATCTATTTATTCAACTTCTTAATCGGTTTAATGGCATTACTCAACTCTTCAAAAAATTTTATATAAAAAAACATCAGAAATATGAAAAAATTGTACCAATAGTGTTTAAAAATATTAAAATATTTGTAACCAAACTTCACATTTTTACTAAGACTTTGAAAATCTCACATTTCCCCCTTTTCAAGTGACGCGAATGACTAAATGACCACGGGCTAGTAATAAAAAAGTAATGAACAAAATTTTACCCCATTTCTCAAAAAGGTCACTTTTATAAAGCAGGGGCTAAAAAAGGCAAGCTGATTTATAAAGATTCTACTAGTAATGTATGTAGATATGACCAGGGCCTATTAGAGAAAGGGAAGGGCTGCTGGCATCGGACTAGAAAATTAAGGGGCATCAATTGGGGTATATTGCGTATCCCAAGTTTTTTTTATTTTTCAAGAATAACTCTTTTAAAGAATATATATTATAAATAATCATTGCTCATTAGTGTATGCAATTGCGAAAAAACATAAAATCCCAATATTCGCTGCTGTTACCACGCGCACGATATTCTTTCTCGCTCGCATCCGGTATGATGTGCCAAATGCGAGTTTAACATGCGAATGACACGTGCTGCAAGAGATCAGTATGCGGCTAGACATCGCCGTAAGCGTTGTCATCAAATTGATTAGTTAAATATCCAAAATGTCGATTAAATTATGAAATAGTTATCCATATCATGAATAACTATTTATATTCTTTTATAAATATCTTGAATTAAATTGCTTGGGGTCCCTGAGAGACCCCCTTCGGACGACGCGCTTGTTTTTGAGCTGCCTTGACGGATGGGTTAATATGTTGGATAAAATTGTAGGGAAAAGAAAAGTAGAACGATATTTAAAACTAACTATAAGACAGAAATTAAAACGAGTAGAAAATAATATTGGTATTCTCTGTGCTTTTCAACACTAGCTTTTAAATTAAATTTAATTTACAATTTTATGGAGCCTATAATATATTAGTTGCTTCGCTCCTCTAATATTTCCTAAGAGGCTCTGGACATAAATATCCTCCGGATCATGGGAGGGTGGGGAAATTTATCTATTTTACATCTATACTTACAAAAAGCCCAAATTTTGACCCAGAAATAAGAAAAGATTTTTACGGTCAAAAATGTGATAATAAATCGAAGATTTAGAAAAGCCTAAATGTCAAAAATATTTTACGCAAAGCTTCAATATTTATCATTAGTTTATAAGACGTAAAAACTAGACAAAATTATGTATTTAAAACGCTTTAGTGATGTTTGTTGAGGCATTTTGAGCATCTTATAGCATACCTCAAACATGGTAACGTATTATTAGAAGAGCGCAAAGAAAATAACAACATTTCTATTTGCTATAGTAAGGCAATAATAAATTAATAACATGTAAAAGTATGATCCTGCAGATTAAAAATAGCCCCAATTTTCAGAGACGATGGATTGTTATATTCTGACAATTGTCGATATCCATTAGCATTGTCGATAAATATATCGGGCACTGATGACGGCCAGCGTGCCACAAATATTAGTGGCGTCGTTTTTAAGAAAGTTTCATCCAACAAACTTTATTTATTGGCCATAAAGTTTCATAACAATAACACCATAAAACCGCGCGGCCCTGATTTACGTCCGTAAACGACGCCATTTTTTTCGGCCCCAAAACAACTTGGCGCACTCGGCACACTATATACCGAAACCATGTTTACTAGGAAAACTTCTGCTCACACAATACGGCCCAAAGAGTGCAACCGCACAGTTAAAGTGATAACCAACTCGACGGAATTGCGTACGATCAACGTCGCCAATTTTCTATATCCAATTTCTAATTATTTCCACCGATTATGTAATATCCGGTTTTTAATGCCGAGCGTGAATCAGATTAAGCTGCAAGGTCTAATAAAGGCGGTGAGAAAAATCACGGAATAGATTCGGTCGCGATAAAGTTCGGTTAATGGTCGTTAAGTAATTTACGTAGTAATTAATTATATTAAATCGCTAATGCGAAACTCATGTCGGGATAATTTTTTCGGCCCGACCTTATTAGCATAATTTATAAATTATATGTATACGCCCAGAAACTCACGAAAGTTTTGTGACGATAAATATATATAGAGAACACCTATACATAATGGTTATGGAGTCAAGGCCGTTGACGGCAAAGTTAATTTTTTTAATGTAATTAGTTTTTAATTATTTATAAAAATATGTCCGAAATAATTGTATCTAATATATAATAATGTTTTCGGAAAAAGCCTATCCTATCAGGTTGTTTGGAAAATAATTTTGTTTTTTTTATGAAAATGAAAGACGATTTTCTTATTATATAAATATTTTATTGAATAACTTTCTGGCAGTAGCATGATTTCACGCTCATAATTTATTTATTCTTTGCTAGCGAAAAACTGATTCAGGTTATTTTTGACCTCCTCATTTGAAGTAAAGGTTTTATCGACTAAAAAAAATTATAGAGACCGGAACAAATAATAATCAGAAGGTCCCAGATCTGGAGAATATGGTGGCTGGGGCAGTATATTCCATCTAAGCTGTAAAAGCTTTTGGCGAGTTAACAAACTTGTATTGAGATCTCGCATTTTGGTGGAACACTTCATCTTTTCTATTGATCAATTCTGACCTTTTCTGTTTAAATCAATCATTCAATTTGTCTAGCTGACGACAGATACAGAATTGATTATTGTGTTGTCCGCTAGAAGCTAAAAAAACAAGTCCTTTGAAATTCCACTATACAGATAGCATCGCCTTTTTTTATGAATATCGGCTTTTGAATTGCTTTAAGCCGGTTGATCTTTTTTACTTCATGATCTCTTCTGTTTAACGTTGTTGTAGAAAATTCATTTCTTGTCCTAAGTGATGATGCGCTTCAAAAATGTATAATTTTCTTGACGTTTGAGAAGCAAGTCACAGACGTCAACACGACGGCACAAATTTATTTCTCATCAGAACTCATATGTCGAGCTTTAAGATTAAACCTAGGCGTTTAAAATGATTATGAACGTTCGATTTCGATCAATTTAATTAATTAGCGATTTTACGAGTGTCTTCATCAGCTTTAACTGGCTTTCGTATTCAACATTTATTTTAATTCAAATTAATCGAAATTTCACAAACCAGCATTGGCACTGGCGTTCGGTCAATATATCTTCTCCATACACATCGGATGTTTTTTTCCTTTTTTTAACAGCATTTTTACCTTTTCGATTATAAAAAAGTAAAATATACCGAATGCTGCTTTTTACTTTCCATGTTTGAAAGGGTACCAACCAAAAACTACTGCGTAGAATCAATTGAACTTTTTCACAAGCAAGTCTTGCTATATCAGCTGTCAAAAAATATAATTATTATGCGGCTTAATTGTGAATTTCGCTGTGCATTAGAAAGAAGTATTTATATTTTTATTTGATGGTAACATGCAATTTTATTATTAACCTTTAACTTTTGATTGAAGAAATTTAGAAATATTATTGTAAATTTAATAATAAAAAATGATCAGTTTAAGAAATGATTATGTTTTGATATAGTTCTTATTTATTTCAACATATTTTGTGTAGAGAAAAGCAAATTTTTCCGATGCAAGATATAAATAACACTCATTTATTCCGATTCTTTGAATACTTAATTTGAACAGATCTTCTATATGTAGTAATTTTGAATATTTAAGCGTAGCGACATCATATCTTTAACCCATATTTTTCATGAATTTTTCCGAGACATTTTATTATTTATTAAAATGTTTTCTGATCTATTTGACTAAAGTTATCCAGCGTATGAATTTCATATGCATGTGCAGTATTTGTGTATGGTTTCAATAGTATTTATCTATGTATTGTATTGACGAAAAATATAAATTTAGATAATTTCTAATAACGCAGGGTGTATGTAAGAGGAAAACACTTATTACTTTCGCATGTTTTATAAAAATATTTATGAATGTCATATATTTTTGTTTAATAAATATTTTTTTAAAGCTGTAAAGCGATTAGATAACATTATTGTTTTTCCTATAACTTTTTTTTTACATTAACTGTTAATATTATTCCACTTTCCTTTATTTCTGAGGAACTTGACCATGTGCATGATTCTTCTTATGAAGGACCATGTACATTGTTTTCTTGGAAATATATAGAACAGTGGTTTCTCGTTGTCTTCTGAACCGCAGAACTTTTTTTAAACCGAAAGCCCGCTTCCCAACTTATATTTTTGACAATTATTTTTTTGTGAAATGAAGGTCGTCAGCCTCCACCTCCACCCCTTCTGTTGACCAGCGTCACTAAGATTTTTTTGGAATGGTAACCCATCCGAATTTTCATACGGTAAGTGGCAGGTGAAATCATAATTCGATTATAATTACCTTCAAGCTATGACGGGTCGAATAATTATAAATCAAATAATTTCAAATAAATTTCTACTGAAATAATAATCAAATTTTAGCTACAGTATATTATATATTCTTAATATAGTTGAGTATTCTTTTAAAAGAGATCATTGAACGTGGTAGTGGTTTATACAATTATTGGTTTTATTTTGATGTAATCTACATTTTAGCATATTAAATTTTCTTTCCGATGACGCAAAAGTAAAGCTTTCTATTAACTTTAGGGCTATGTGAAACTGCAAACTTTTTATACAGTTGTTTGATTTTATGAGTGATTGTGTTTTTAGGATGTACGATAAAAGTAAAAATAGCTTTATCCTAACACCTGCCTTTAAGTAAATCGAAAGACTTGCCAATGGAATACATATCATTGAATCCCCATTTCAGGAAATAAGAGTTAGTCTGTAATAAACGTAACTACAATCGATAATTCTTCGGTATGATTGATATATAAGCGATATTTTAATTGGTTTGATTATTAACTATGTTATCGTTTAACTTACTGTAATTGCGTACTGACTGACTACGTGTTTCTAATATTATATTGACGTTACAAAAAAAATGAGTAGAGTAAGAAAGGCTCAAATATAAAAAGAGGAGAATCGCTGTATTCTCTTTCAGCTGAAAATGACCGACTAAAAGCTTTGATTGAATTCAAACAACGCAGAATAATTAAAAAACAAATAACAGTCATTTATTATCTTATTTAAAGCTTTTAATTCTAATTAATTATTAAGTGATTTGCTAAAATTGTCTTTCATCTCGAATTTTTTTAAATCTCCAATAGCACCCTTTTATAATCATAAATATTTCAATAATATAGAGGTCCAATAACGTGAAAGCAAAAAAATATTTATGAAATGTTTCCCCTTTCACTACATATATTTTTTTTAATAGCCTAAATTAAAATATATTATTTAAGTGTTTATCAATCGACGTTGATGTTCTAAGATGAGTCGCAAAAATTATAAAACTAATGATTATATTCCACAAACACCGCGTTCATTTGGTTGCTGCTTCTAATATATTCTGTCTTAGTCACATAACGCTATATGCGATCTTCTTAACTCATTGCCTACGGGGGTCGTGGATTCCACATCAAAAGCGTTAGATTATAACGTTTTGTATTTTTCAAATATTTTCTTATCGGTAGGATACTTAGTTATATTTTTTATAATCGTTACTGATTTCTTATCGTAATTGTTTTCGAGCTGAGTTTTTGTGGAGCTATAAAAACAGTTGTTGTGGATAATAAAAATTATCGCTTATTCCAGTGACCCAAGGCCTAATGACTTTGAAACTTCACATGAAAGCCTTCTATATAAATACATAGCCAAAATTCAAAATACCATGTTTTATAAAAAAATAAATTTTGTCCGTTTCACATTTGCTTGGTAATCCCTGCCATTTGATATATTTATTTTTTTGCATTAACTATCCAGTAAAAACAACAGCTCATAGATTTGTTAACAACGGCTGCTATTTTTTTATCCCGCGTTAGATCAGCCTAAAATAATGGCCCATAATATTTTTTATAAAGCGTATAACATTCACATATATAAAAAATGTGTTATTATCAGCATGTAGTGAAAAAAAATAATGCTTAGGGTAATAAGCATTAGTTTAAACTCGCTTTATTGGATGAAAGTGTTTGGTTCCCTGAAAACGTGGACAAAAATTATATTATAATAAAAGGATAATTCGTTGCTTGTTGCTAATCATGCTTTAATGAGAGATTACGAGAGCTTGTTGACTCGAAGGTCGATTTGTATTGAAATTTAAGAGGATTATAAAACGAAAGTATGTAATATTTATTTTAAAGTTTTGGTAAAAATTAATTTTACTGCCAGAGTGCCTGTAATTTTTGATTCACCTCCACACATTACCAGAGGTACGACCCGCCCACTTCGCTCTCTATTTCCATTTTGAATTATTGAATTAAAACCGATGTTGATTAATGACACTATTCGCGGATCCGTCATTGATCCGATACATTTTAGTTGATAATTCTGGCGTCTGTGCGGTTGTCTCCAAATTGCTCGTTCATGTACTGGAAACAGGGTTGGCACAGGGCTCGATAAGTGACGCCGGTCTCATTTGCTAATTGAATAATTTAGTGTCACAGCTCATGGGTTAAATTTGTATTTATTGTTATCCAATTATTAGCCGTACAGAAATGGTTCGCCAATTCGTATCGCTGCTGATTGCTGTAATCAACGAATTACTACAAAATGTATGATGACTGGTTGTAAACATATTTACCAAAACGGCTGATTAGTTGATTAGTGCTCTAATAATTGAGCGCAAATTATTAACCGTAGCAATCTACGATGTAACTGAATTATGTAAATATCTATTAACCAATCAGCTAATATTAATGTGAGCCAAGTTCAATAGTTTACAGCAGCATATTTTATATTCAAATTTAAATCGCAGTTTTAATATATAATTTAATAATGCTAATTATGCCTCTCGCTGTAAATAATTTTAGTTTGAGATTTATCTAGAACTCAAGTGAATAATAATGGCGTAATTAGTACGTCGCAGAATTAATTAGTTAGTCGAATTCAATTACGTTTAAATCGACAGAGGTCAAATATGGTATTATTATTATATTAAATATTATTTTTTTATATAATATTTTTACTCGGAGTGTATGAAAACTCACCGTATAACCCTTTCTTGAAGTATTTCAATTGTAATGAGGGTTGAAGGTCTCACAAGAATATGTCATTAGTATATGAGATATATTGTTGAGAACCTTTATAGAGATCCAAACCCATATAACAATAATACTATTTTTTATTTATACCATTACCCTATTCATATTAATTTTTATTAAAATAATATTCTATTTTTTTTTTATTACATAACATTTTATAAATTAATATTTGACATTGTTGTCAATAACACCTCTTGCCAATGTACAAAAAAAATATAGAAATTTTCTTCGTAAAACTATTGTGTTCTATTGATTTATATATACAGTAAACCCCCCTATAACGTCCTCTCATATAACGTTCCCCCCTATAACAACGTTTGCGGCGGTTTTCGGCATAACGCTCGAACTCTGGCAACGTTCGCGCAATGACATAATGTAGGCTCCGGATCGCTTGACATCGACACGCATCCGGCGAAACTAAATAAATATTTGGTGATTCATCGGAAAACGAGGCTATCGGCATGAGGTTATCAGAGCATTCCAGGGATATTCACACATACAGGTAAGAAAATATTTTCTACTTTATATCCATGAACGAATTATAATCGAGTAACTGATAATGCCTTTTAACTATTTGATTATGTAATATACGTGCATACCTCTTAATCTTATTAATGATAAGGATCTAATTTCACAACAAGGTCTCTACAACAATTATTTTACATGCGTCGATTTCTTTGATGTTTAATTCTATACTTAGTGGTTGGAATAAAACATATTCTCGGAATAGTTTTTATTACATTTATTCATCATATGCTAGCGCATTTTATAAAATTTATCTAATAAAATATCGCGTTGATCTGCTCTACCCGGCAAGTTGCGGTAAGATCACGTCAGCCAAAATACGAGAGGATATCGCTCATCGCGCGAGCTTAGTCGTTTGCGCTGGTAAACACGTAAAAATGAAAATAAAAAAAAAAAAAAATTGGGAATGTGATTTGCTTTAAATCAAAAAATAAAATTGAAAAACCTTAACCCCCTATACCCCCTATTACGTGGAACCTATCCCGACGTTATAGGGGGGTTTACTGTACATCTAAAAATTTGTACTAATGATCTGAAAGACTAGTAATCTGATGTCATAATATTTAGTCTTAATTTATACTGTGACTTCTTCTCTTGTTATTAATCACCAGTCTTTTTTATATGCAATTTTATTGTTTATTATATGTAACTACAATGATCTAAGCTGGATCTATAGCATTTTTTAAGTATCAATCTAAAAAAATCCATTTCGTTACTGATTGTTAATGACTCACATCACATGTTAGAAATAAATATATTTGGAAAAGTAAAAATAAATATATATATTGTAACAAAAAGTTTATTGAAATAACTATCTAATATTATTCTATTTAATATTTTCGTTTGTTATCAATGATCTTCCTTCATTATAAATAGGGAGTATTTTTTACCTCTTTCGTAAAACTCTAGCAAAGTTTTTTATATAAATCAACCCATTAATTTTTTGTTTGTTCCGATTCAATAAAAAATCGGTTTTTTTGTTTAGCTCCAATTATTTTTTTTTAATGTTTTTACCAGGACTTCCAAATAAAAGTAAATCAGAAACATAAAACCGCTTAAATCTATTCTCATTATCAAAGCTGAATCGATAAGAAACAACGATTCATATTGGTTTATTATACATTTTATTGCAAATAACATTATTTAGAAAATTATTACTCGAAACTAAATTGAAAACTAAAAAAAAATCCGGAACTGAAATGATATATATTTTATTAGTTGGACCGGAACGAAAACCAATAGCCCAAAGCCCAAATTAAAATACGACTCTAAGTGAATTTTAAATTTTTTATTATTTGTATTTTTTTTATCTCAAAGCAAATGTTTCATCCACCAGATTATAGACCAAAAGTGCAATATCAGGTAAATATGTTAGATATTGCAGAATTTATAAATCTGACTTTCTTATTTTGTCCTGAGTAAATCCTTATGCATATGGTCTTGCATAATCGTGCTAAAGAGTTTCCCAAACCTAATTATTACCTAACCAAGCCGTTATTTTGGGAACCCTAAGTTTTTTCTCTTAATATAAATCCTATATGTCACAAATTTTTGTATTTGTCTAAAAAAGTGTAATGATTAAATAATCATTGTATTTTATTGTCTGCAATTGCGAAAAAAAACAACTATACATTTTTTTTGTATTTGCTGCTGTTGCCACGCGCCGATGTTTTTTCTCGCTCGCATCCCGGTACGTTGCGAGTGCAACGTACCGGGGCTGCGAGGGCTGAGTCTGCAGCGAGACATCGCCGAGTGCGCGTGTCATTTACGCGTTTTATTTATTAGATAGCAAATCTAAAATATCGACCTGACCTTATGGATAACTATTTTTATTTTTAGAATAATCCATTTTTTAACAAAATGTCAAGATATTGACGAAAAATTCATCAATACCTTGACAGAAATGCTTGGAGTCTCTAAGAGAACTCCTTTAGACAACGCGGTTGTCTATGGACAATCAATATCCTATGACGATCCCATGACTCTTTAGGCAGATCGAACTCTTGTCTTCAAGGATTTTTGGAGGTCATTGATTTTAGTTTATCTTTTTACATACTTACACCACTTTTTTGATGATTCAAGATGTTTGCATAGCTAACACAGATGGTTTGGATTTATATCTCATAAAATAAAATAAAATAGCATAATTTTACTATGGGCCAAAAAATAATTTAAAATATCAAAACAGAGCTTCAAAATGATACCTTGATTATTTGATGCAAAAATCAGATTGGCATATATTTAATTTTTTGTATTTTTTAATATTACATATCTTTGCAAGCATCCTTTTTTGTTTATATTATGTCGTTTGATTATATTCTTTTCCCGAAAAAAATACATATAACGTCACAAGTTCGAATCTTAAAACAAGATAAATTTTAGCCGAAAAAAATTCCCTCGATTTTTTTTATCATTTTACCATTTCCCTAATACTAAAAATCAGTTTAGCCTAATAATATTATCATATTAATTAATGGGCTAATGGAATGAAAACCAGTCACAGCCTCTTTTGTAGAGAATTTCTGAATAATTAAATTTTTGTTAATTTCGTCAGCCCGACATTCACTCTAGTCCTCATTGGAGCTCTAGTCTTTGTCATCATTTTTTTAATTAAATAAACATTAGCTTACTATTAATATTTATCAAGCGTGTCTACATATTACCAGAATCTGCAAAATTCGACATTTTAGTATTATAGATGTTTTGGCGCCATTTCAGAATATCCGCTCGATTATTTGTCTTTCTACTCCCGTGCCAGTACTGAACATAAGTGATACGTTTTGGGCGAAATTTAATTTATTTCCAGCACATTAAAGATTCAAACTAGAGGCTTTCTTCGCATTACACCGGGAATTTGCGGAAACGGAAACAAATGAAAATATTAATTTAATTTCGGGCGCCGTAATACGTTTCCTCGCGTGGGTAAATTATAATTCGCATTCGTATGATTGTTGCCATTCGCATAATGGGACCCCGGACATAACGGTATAGGGCCCCGCTCGGCCCGAGGGCCCCCATCGGGCCCGAAGAGACAGGGGATACCTGTGCCTCTACAATTAGAGATCACTTTTCACGCGGACTTAAACAGTTAATGCTTGTCCCTGGCATTAAATGGTATTACCGCTTACACGGGGCCATTTTATTTTTGGAAACATGTTTTATTACCTTTTTGCCCAGTCTTCGGCCCAGAGTTTATCCAAAGGGCCGGGAGATATATTTTATGGCTTGTATGTGTGTCGAGCTTTTTATTTCACTAAAGAGGTATATTGTGCTCCGGTATCAGAAAACATAAATGACTAGTCGCGAAATACACAAAGGAATTGTGTACGAGTGACTTAAAATTAATTTAACTCGTATCACTGACCGTTCTCTATTATCCGCTATACCTCAAGGAATTGCTCGCGTACAATTTCTATTTTAATTATTTTGTGCAAAGTTTAATTGCAATATATGTGCACGTAACAGCTGTTTTTATAGCTCCGAATGATGAGGAACTACATACATTATAGAGAACAATTATGTTATGACATAAGCAAAAAAATATTCATCAAAAATAAAACTAAGTATCCTATCGATAAAAAAATATTAAAAAAAACAAAACCTTATAATGGATACAGTAGAACAAATACGCATAGTATCGGCTAATGAAAAAACAAAAGATTATAACAGTGAAATAAATAAATATATTCTTAAATAGTGTTTATTTTGCAGTAAATAATAAATATAAAACAATTGCCGTCAAAAGTCAGTAATTTATAACACAGTTCTTCTTGTAAAAGAGACGTAAAATATTTTTAATAAATCGTTTATATGCACTTGCTGCACTTCATCGCATCTCGTCAAGGCATGCACATTTTTGTATTGCTACAAGTATCAAGTATTTAACCAAAAAAAATAATTCAATAAAACAAAGCGTTGTAAAAATTACAGCCGATCAAACGCGTAGTGTCGGCTAGCATGTGATATGCGCGCCCCGGACGTACACAAAACCGCTTATGGCGTTGAATTCACGACCCCCGTAGGCAATGAGTTAAAATTTAAATTTTACAAAATATAATATTTATTATTAAGTAAAACTTTTTAAAACGGATACAATTTGATATATTTATGAATGAGAAATTAAAACATATTCCCGAAATATCAAATTCCAAGCAGTTGTCAATCGTCTTTATTACGACATCATTTGATTTCAAATAAAACTAGAAATAATTATAATTCATATCATTCAAATTAAATTCTCCCCTTTTTAATGTAAACAAACTGTCAAAGTTTGTTTACATTAAAAAGGCAGGTACCATGAAAATGTCGAAACTGAATCTGTTCGTCAAACAAATCCCTTTTTTTGCATAGTGGGAGTGTAAATAAAATTTTCATTATAAAATTCTTAAATTGGGATAATCTAAAACGATTAAAAAAACAATTCTAAGGAAAACACCCAGAATATTTATCCTAGCCGTGCCCATATTGTATATTTTGGACTCTTTTAATACAAATCTTAAAAAAACATTTTATATTTATCTAAACTACTTTAAAGAATAAATATTATAAATAATTAATGACCTTCATTGTCCGCAATTACAAAAAAAAACAACAATATTCCCTTCTGTACGGGCGCTATGTCTTATGTATACCGCCGGCGTATTCTCAGTCTCCGTCTATTTTTATTCTTAAATGGCCTCATACAGCTAAGATTACTCGGGATCTAAATAAAATGTAAATATGTATCCATAATATTCACTAGATCTTGCTCTATCAAAATACTATATATTTAAATCAATGGATTAATTTTTATATGACTTTTTTTAAGAATAATCGAAAAAGTGAAAACAAATCTCGACGTTTATTTTTCATCAAAATCAAAAGATTTTTGTGTAAATGTTATATAAAAATGACTAGAAAGATAAAAGGAAGTTGTAGCTATCGAGGGGTAATATATATATATGTTAATTTATACAAACAATGATGTTAGAGAAATTCTTAATGTTAAGTAACACTAAAGAATAATAATTTATCCTTAATGTTGTGAATTATAAGTTTTAATCAATTTTTATTGCAACCTTCTCAAACTTTTAAAAACTTTACCGATTTGATTTAATTTTAAATAGATATCTTTAATGGTCTCCACTCACAGCTAACGCCGAGAACCTCTTTGTAGTAATGCGTTGCAAATATGTTCTTATGCTTCTCGTGAGCTTTCCTTCTTATGGTGTTTGGTGTGGTCCCGGTATCCGCAAGTACTAAAGTGGTCAAACGGGACCATCTCGCATTAGGCCACGCTCCAGGAAAGATGCAACTCGACCACGGCTCATTGATTCCGACCAACATATTTGACCAAATTACTTTATACGGAGATACGATTGTATTCCAGGATCGGCCACATTGTTGGCCAAATCCCTCATGCGGCAATCCGCTCCTCGTTTTTACGCTCCACCGAAAAGTGAGCGGAAACCATTTGAATTCGGCGTCTCCCGGTAAAAATACGGGAGATATCTTCAAACGCAAACGAAATTGTGTATAAATGTGTAATGTGGGTCTTCCCGATCTCATAATTTCCATCCAGCTTAGTGCATCCGGGCGGAGTTTCTTTTGGCGAGCGCCTGTTCGCTTGCTTACTCTCGCCTGCCTCTCGCTCTCTTCGCAAAGTGTTACTTAGTGCAGTGAAGTTGCCCTTTCTAAGTTGATCGGTGCAAGTGAACTGTGAAACCGCTCGGCGCAAGTTTTATCCGCGAATTTCTTGCGTCTTATTAAAACTTTTGTTGTTGTTGAGTTTCCCGCTCGAAACCAGATCTACATTAAATACGAATTTCACGTGACATAAATATATTATTTATTATTGAGTTTATTAGTATATAATTATTTATTTTTTTTTATTTCACGCCGTCGCATTAAGACAAATGTCATTTTCTAATTAAATACCGTTTGCTTGATAGCTTAGATTATTCTCGGGAATCCATTAATCAAATTTAATATATATTACCTTCTGAAAGGTAATTTATGATAGTTAGAATCATTGATGTATACATATATTTATAATGGTTATATATTTTGCTCTTATGTACAATGTGTATAATGTTAAAAAATTTACTACGTTCAGATCAGATGGGGACAATAAATTTTGATGTACGAAGACAGCTTCAACTCGAAATCTACTTGATTTTATCGCCGTTTTATTTCTGCAGTTTCATAGCCTGCTACTAAAAATATATTATATCTATAACTTAAAAGTTATCATCATAAAAATAATAAATTTAAAATTAATAGATAGATTTCGTATTAATAATTAAAATATGTAATATGGAAAATCTCATTACGTATTCAATTGATTATTATACCAAATTTATTTACGATCATAACATTAATTTGGATTATTACCTAATTTAAAATTAGCATTAGTGTTTGACAGTTTATGTTTAATTTCATGTTTTATCATTAATATATATACTTTAATTTTATTATCGGTTGCTAATAAATATTAGGCGTTTATCTCTTGCATATGCTCTTAATATTAGGCTTTTTATAAAGCTTTATGCAGATTTTATAACAATCAAAATTAATTTTGTAATAAAAAAAGCATAGCGTTACGTTATCAGTCTTTATTGGCTTGATATCCTTGGGGTATCTGAGATACCCCCTCAGTATGACGCCTTTGTCTTCGAGCCGCCGTGACGTATTGAAAAGAAATATTTCAACCTAAAAAAAAATGGTTAAGAGATGGTAAATACTCAAGATTATGCACGAATGTCGAGGAATGCTTTTATTTACAAAATTAAGATATTATTATAATAACATCGATTGAACAATTTTCTCTCAAAATGGCTTAACCGTCGTTATCCAAACATATTTTTATTCGGGGAAAAGACGAAAGATTGCCCAGAATTGAGAAACAATAAACAGATTGCCAAGTGTTTCCAGCCGGGATGTCTTTTACGTCAAAGCAGTTGAATATATCCCGTGACTTTGCCAATTTTGGCAACCGCCCTTAGATTTTATTCGTGTTCGGCTACCAATATCCGTCGGCAATTCCCGCCCGCAAACAACCGACTGGGCGGCCCCAGCGAGGGGCGCCCAGATTGAATGGGCTCGTCATACAACGTTATGGGACAGGTAGGGCGCACGCACGCACCAGCCGGCCCTGCGCGGCCTCGTTAACTTTACGGCGCCAATATGAAGTCCGGGGCGCCCGCGGGCGGCGGCGCGGATACCCCGGCCCTGCCTAATAGGGATACAATGCTTAGAATTTCTATGCAAAAAGGACACGATCCCTTTGTTGCCGAGTGCGGAATCTGCGGATTTATGCGAGGGGCTCCAATCATCAGAATTGTTTAAATTTATCTATTATTATTATGGGCCGTGGATGAAATTATGCGGTATTCAAGGGTCGGGGGTTGTATGTAAATTGTAAGCTTACAGACGTATAAAAATATATAAATTTATTACATTGTATTATTTATGTACATTCTTAACAAGAAAAGCTTCTGAAATATTACCTACAATTAAAGTTGCAAAACATTATAATGACAAGTAATTTGTTATAAAATATTCAACACAATGAAATCGGAAATAGTAGTATTAAAAAATTCTATCTTATCAGAAACTGACATATACTCAGTTAAGTACATATTCAATGTATTCATGAATCTCATAATTAAAGGTTGCACTTTTACCGAATCATAAATCTTTTCTGGAGTATCAGCTGGCTTTTAAATTCACCGTGATCCTTCATACAATTTGACAACTTTCTCGCCTTTCCTGGCAGAAAAGACGGATAATATTGATAAATGAAACCGGTACACGTTTCATAATGGGCATCCACCTATTATGTTTAATAAATTTTGCTATATTTATAAATACCTGCATGCCAAAAATCGCATTTCATCCGATCGGTTATCTAATCTGCTGATGGGACAAAATGGCGTAGCCTATTTGGCGCCGTTACACGACGCTTCCAATCTACTTCGTCCACTTAGTTTACTATTAATACATCGTGATAGTTCATACACCGACCATATTTTTTGTGATTTTTAGGTATTTTATTTATTTTTGAAAATATAGTCTTCGATCTTAGATTTATTTCTCTGTAATCCAGCGACATTCAGCGTTCCCTTGCAGGATATTCAAATATTAATCGTGTCCAATGTTAGTCAAGTTCAGTAATTGCATTGAAGCCGGTTCTATGACATCAAGCATCTATCTACATTTGTCTAGTACTGGCTTGTTATTCCTCTAATTACAATTGCACTATGTATTCTTAACTCTCCTGCTATACGTTAGATATGTCTTTGCAATAGAAAATTGCACAAAATAATTATATTATAAGAATGTAATATATTTGATGAAAAAAGTTACTGAATATAAATACTTTCATTAAACCTACATCAATCTAAATAATTAGAACATGTAAACATAGAATTTTCTGGGTTATAGGGCAGTTCATTTGTGTTCAGCTCCCATTCTGTCATAAGTTTTTTCTCTCGATGCACTGATTAAGCTTTCAATGATGATATTGCTATTCTTATAGCATTGTCCGTCGTAAAAACAGTTTTAGCTGATTTTTTAATGATCGGTAACAATTTTTCATCAAATGTTCTTGAACTATTTTCCATATCCCCATTACTTTTTAAATAATATCTTCAACGATAACAAAACATTGAATTTGCAGAAAATATTTACCGTATAAATATTAAATCACATTAAGAATTTATTGCATATTTTTTTTACACATGCTATATCCTGAGAATGTATGTATTTAAAAAATCGATTTTCATCTATTTGGACGTCATTGTTTTGGATCATTTATGTAAATATATTTAAAAATAGTCTGGCTAAATAAATAAATATACTCACTGTATTGCTAAAAGGCAAGAATATACACTCAACTCTTTTTTTATACTGTATTGAAATAATACGACCCACAACAAACAACAAATTACAAATTTTATATGAATTTTCTATTTTGACACGATTTCCAGAAATGAAAAAAAATATATATGAATTTTTAATTTTGCGAGTTGTGAAAATTGATTTTTTAATAAAATAATCTACGTGAGGTTTCTAGAATATATTTATTTATCGATAATTAGGTAGACTTGCAATTTTCAAAGAGTTTCGAACAAGCATTAAAAATCTAGTGGAGCAATAAAGGTTCCTTTAGTTTAATTTCTCCTAATTAAAATACAAAACCATGTATAATTATGTGTAACTTATTTATTGGGTTTACATTATACCTTTTTTTCTCTACCACGACGTTGATCTTTCTTTAAATATCACAGATTTTCTAATTTAGCGAATCAATCTTTAATTTTTGATTAATCAACCAAGCACGATAGTTCTATTACTTTTTACATTATTTTTGATGGAACGTATCTACCGTGTTAAAAAATTGTTATGTGTACTCGAAATCCCTTCGGCGATTTTATAGTAAAGATCAATAAAACAAAAATGTATAACTGAGGATATTTATAAAATTAATAGAGTTTTAAGGGCTAAATTAATTTATTCTAAGGATTTTTATTTTTTATTTTACGGTCTACTATCTGGTAAAAATAGTGGAGTGTATTTATTGTTTCATTACACTGCCTTGTTTTTTACATACTAACATATATACGACTAATGTATGTTTATTACATATACAAGTATGCATGCACATATATAGATAAAAACTTTATATTTGAACTTTGAAATATTATCTGTTCAAAGCTGTCTTCTGTAAAATTGAGTTTTACTAGATAGGATACCCTTAGATTCAACTTTAAATCCACATATCAGTATTGACATAAAGTTTTATACATGTAGGTCAATGCACATGCTTTCGAGCAAAATGATTATCATATAACATTTATATTTAATATAATAAGTTAATAAATATTGTTTATTTAGCTGAAAATAAATATTTCTTAAAGCCAATTGAGATAAATAATTATGATTTAATTTGTTATTAATGATAATAAACAAGAATTTATATTATTGCCCATTTCACTTGAATGATAAAATGGTTTATGTCAGATGTTACCACAGTTGCCAAAAGTTATTTTATATTTAAAATTTGTGCAAAACTTTTCAGTTTTGCAATAATTCAACACGTGTATCTGATAACGTTACATATATTCACGAATAAAATTGCATGTGAATTATTGTCAAAATGAGAGATTTATATACATCTTTTTCTGAAGTAGTTCTTGGATAAAATGAGGCAATTGTAAAACATTTACAGCGAATGTATCGCGTGGGGCGGATGAATAATTCATTTTTAATTATTTAATATCATCTGAGTATCGTGTACGGAATATTCTTTTGCATATTTCAAAGTATAGCCGAATATATCCCATTTCATGCCATGTATCAAACTTAATATAATATATTGATATACAAATATTTCCGGAGAGATGCGAGCAAACAGTGTGCTTTTTTGATTTTATTCCATCTTTGTTATACATGTCATATCGGATAAGAAAAAAACCTTGAAAGTAATACATCGTATTTTTTAGCATGCCCGTATTGGTACCCGTTGAGATTTGAAGAAAATCCAATAACACACAAAATATTTTTTTATCCGAGGATTGATTTGTGTGTTTCATAATAAATATTCTCGTATCTATATAAAATTAAATAATGAAACATTGATTTATTCAAATATATTTAAATTCAGCATCGTGAAATGAAATTTTATTTGCGGAGATTTTTAAGGATATGCAGTTCTGTTGCAAACAAAATTCCCATTGCATTCTGGCGTATAGATAAATTGCTATCCCGTGTACAGGTGCCTTTATAATATATCACAATGAAACAAGAGCTGCCGCAATTGTGTATGTGAAACACCAACAGCTTGTTGCAGCAGGAAAAGAGCAAAAACTGGAGTCTTAAGGAGGCTTTAGTAAAACTGGGGCCTTTGAACTTGCCTGAGGCCCCGTTTTATTTTTCAAGAGAAACTCAGGCACACGGGACTTAACGTGTTGCGAAATAAAACCAGGTATTAACATCTTACCAACGCCTCGTTTAATATCGGATACAATCCCAGTTTTCGCACAGTCGAGTGCAAAAATAAAATATTAAACATAATTGTAAACACTATAAAGTACACCGAGCACTTGTACAACTTTACTAATATAACGTAACCTTACACGGACGAGCAAAAGTTTCAGGGCGGCTACAATCCGTTGCCAAAAGACAGTAACAAAACGCTGGCTTCTCCTGGCTAAGTTTCCTTAACAAAGGCCCTAACTAATGTTATCTCCAGCTTTTGGCAAGCTGAATGTCCGAGCTTTAATCATGCAAAATCTAGACCGCGGTCATAATAAATTGAAAACCTCTGACCAAAAAACCTAGGATATCTAGATGGCGCGCGTAATTTAAAACGACAAAAATTGTTTGACCCACATTTTTTTATCTCGCGTTGTTTCCATTTAATTTTTAAGTGCCTGATTTCTTATTTTTTTTTATTTATATAAAATGGGGTGATGATAGAGGGTGTGTTTAATAAACAGCTCTATCAGACAGCTCATTTTCAGCCTTTAGGTAATGTCATCAATTTTCAATCCCCCAGTGAAATGTCAATGTAGCGATTGCCTCAGGCGTACGTGTCAACGTTTGACATCAAGCGAAATAGTCTGATTGTTCCTTATCAATATAATATTTCAACGAATGTCACATTGAATTAAATCAATATTGGATACGTTCCGCGAAAATAACAAATAGATAACTGCCGTTTGTTGTTTCTGCTAAAAATAATTCGCATCGTCGGATTTTATTGGTCTTCGACTCTTTTCATTAATGAAACTAATCAAGAGTAAATGGCGGTCTAGACTTGTGGATAATCTTTAAATCCTGAAGGTTTTTTGATACAATAGAATAACAACCTGACATTGACTAATTAGTCGGGGTGAAATCATTACAACGGACTCGATTTTTCTTAAGTAATCTAGGCATGTACTAATTACTTTAGAGATATATCTTGATATTTTCAGATGATCCAAACAATCGTTTTTCAGTTGTTCAAATAAATTTTCTAATTTTGATTCATCCTAAAAATTATTCATATTTATTATCAAATCTTAGATATAAACTTGCTTACATAGAGATTTATTTTGAACAATTTAAAATATTTGATACATTAATTAATCATTTAATCTGATACAATAATTTTTATTAAATACAAGTTTGTTTTAATAGTTTTATATTTTTTTATAAAATAAATCAAATATTTTATATAAATATATAGGAAATATTTCAAAACAATCTATAAATTGTATGTAATTAACCCATCCGTTATGGTGCCTTGAAAACAACCGCGACGTCCGAAAGGGTTCTTTCAGGGATCCCAAGCATTTCAAGTCAAGACATTGATGATGATACTTTTTTTAAAAAAAATGGGTTATTCTTAAATAAAATAGTTATTCACGATATGCTTCATAATTTGATCGATATTTTTTAACTAATTAATATGACGCGTAAATGACAATGTCTTGCTGCAAAATGAGCTCTCGCCGTACGTGTCAATCGATGTTGTTCTCGCTTGCATCCGGTACAATGTGCTAGTGCGAGTAAAACCGTACTATAGACGAACCACGAGAATTCTGAGACGCGGCGTGTCCTCAATCTGCGGCATCATCGAGTGTGCGTTTCATTTACGCGTTATAATAATTAGATTACATATCCAAAGCATCGACTAAATTTTAAAGCATATCATGAATAACTATTTTTATTCTTAGAATAATCCACTTTTTTTTATTCAAATTTAAGATATTGATGAATAATTCATCAATATCTTGAAATGTTTGGAATCTATTTTCCATTATAAGAAACCACCTTCAGACTACGTGGTTGTTTCTGAGCCGCCGTGACAGATCGGTTATAAGAGTAGGGCCAATCTGAATCCAAAGGACCATATAATAATACCAACAGAGAAATATATTTTTGTCATTTACTGATTTCCTTTAACTATGGAATTCTCACCTAACATGAATCCAGCTCTGTTCTGTTTACTGATTTTTTAATAAATCTAAGTCAACTTGCATATAAGTTTTAATTCAATATTTTTGTTACTCAGCCCAGTGGTTGTAAAAGTCTTTAAATTGTGTACACAGTCACAGTATATAAGCTGTTTTAATATTTTTAGTACTTTTTAAATACATCGTAACTTAACTTCTTCAGATTTACTAATGCAAATATCTTTATCGGCAATTTTTAAATCCGTAACTATTGTGTTTTGTACACAATAACGATTCATTATTTGGTGGTGTTATCTGATAAATATTTTTCTTATCTAAAATATTTTGTCCACAGTACTTTCTAGTAGGAGTATAATAAGTATTAAAAAATATCGGGACGATTCTGATAAATACTGATTATGAATCTTCAAATTTATGGATGTTCACAAGTGTATTAACTTTTGGTATTATTTTATCTCTCTATTATATTTTCTCCTTATAGATATAATGTAAAATATTCTTTAATTAGGCAAATATTTCAGAAATTCTTTTCTAATTATAATTGATTACTATATTAAAATAGCTAAAGAGTATAAAATAGCCGAACCTTTCACGTTTTGCATCTGTAAGACTTTTTATCTTTGATTAGTAACAAGTACCTTTGAATGTCGTATCTAATTTTCAATATATTTATAATATACGTATAATCAAATTCTGTAAACGAGCTCCTATCTCGAACAATACGTTCATTCACAGGTACGTGGAAGCCCGCGTGCCCTAATCGGAAATCTTTTTATTTTCATATGGCCGACAACAACATTACAAAGATTACACTGGAAAATTTCAGGGGTGTGCCACGGCAAAATGAAAACAAATAACCGACTAATGGGTCACATAACGGGCACGCAGGTCACATACTAATTCCACTGAAGGTACTACATCCTCATGATTGCCCGGGGAAAGAAAATTTTTATTCCGCTCGGCTCTTTGGCCAAATGCGCTCAAACGGACATTTGGGTACTTGATAGGTTAAAAAAAATTGAGCCGGAACGCCCTTAATTTCGAGATGGGCTTAATTCCGCAACACATAAAAACGGATGATTGTTTGTAGTGATGGAAATTATATCGTTAGACCTAGTGTTTTTTTTTTATTTACAGAGTTTCTTCGAGTGTAACCAATTTTGCCGAATAAATTATCGTAATTTTAGCTTACATCAGACGAGGCGACACAATATTCCTTATGGTATTTAATTACACTTATGTAATCAAACGTTTGTTTTCTATCCATCATCTTTATAAGTGTTGCGTAATGATGAGATAACGTAATAACCTCGTAATAATATGTCCGACGCAAATAGAGGACAAATTTACGCAAAAAAAATATCATTACGAAGACGAAAAATTTATCATCTGAAGCCAACAGCAAATGTTGTATGTATAAATGAATGATAGCGAAACATAATTTATTTCCATAGAAAATAAATAAATCAGACAGTAATGAGGCAAATGTAGACGTAAATAAACCGTAATATGTTATACTTAATTTTAATTATTTGTTTGTTATTGAATAACTTTTGATTGTATATTTTATTTATGTGATGAAATATATACAGCATCAACCTAATAAATGACTGCATTGTGCTTTATTAATGTGCTGTGGATTATTTTCACTATAAGTTATAGCCAATGGCGATGACAAATATGTCTTTTATTGAATAAGACATTTGCGTTTCGGCAATTTTTCATTTCCTTTACCAGCATGTCATCCTTTTTGATTCGCACGCAATATATCATTCTCGCAACACAAATCAACCAGGACAAAGACACGGATAATGCGGGGATATTTCGTTTTAACTCACTTTTTATATGGCGTTTGCAAAAAATATTATTTTTTTTGACACCCCTAAGCCGGACAGATTAATTTTTTGTTTCGTTTTCCATTGCAAAATTTTCTTGCTCGGGCGAAAACGGCGCGAAAATTACACCGACGCAATTTTCGCCGTGTTCATTAAGTCTCAACGTCAACATTATTTCGGGTAAGCAAACATATTTAAAATTATTCATGAGACAATATAATGAATTCCGTATTGCAATGCTTGAAATTCAAAAATAAATATTTTTATTTTATACGATTTTAATATGTTGAGATAAAATCGTTTAAAATGCAATGGGAAATGTATAGGAAGATAACCTTAGTGGGGACCGAGTCTAAACCACTTGTATCAAATTGTGGTTACGGTTCTAACTCTAATTAGGAATTGGAATCAAAACGTATTGGATTTCCTTGTTTAAGCACTTAAACCAGGATATCCGGACGCTTTTGAATTCCAGCAAAGTTACAAATGCCTCGAGTATGGTTAATGTGATTTAGTATCATGCTTTATTCAATACGCCATATGCATCGCATTAAAATACTATTAAATTTATGTGTTTCTTCAAGTTTAAAATATAGTTTTATGTAACGAATTAGTAAATATTGATCTCGTTTGCGACCGCATTCGTAATGAATCTCAACAGCAACTGACTGCAACGACTAATGAGTCAAACAATAGCTATTGACTGACAACCACCAACTATTCATAGCAACGCCAATATTATACGATGAATTAGAGAAATCTCGAATCATTAACGGCTGCTCTTTCTGGCGTTCACTGACGTAGATTAATTGGATTAGCCCGCCAGGGCTGAAGGAAATAATTAGAAAGCCAATAAGGATATTACTCCAATGAAGATGTATAATCGTGACTTCACTGATGCAAGGTGACCTAAATAGGATGGATCCTATATTTGCTGCTCGAGATGTAATTGGTGCCTTATATAAATTAAGCCGGCACTGACGTGTTTAAACCGAGATTGTTAATATTCGCTCGGATTTAATAATTTTCTATTTATTTTTAAAGCTAAATCAATATTAGATTTGCAGGAATTCATATAAAGGCAATGAATCATTGTACACCGGATTTTGGGTCCATGCCTCGCCTATAAATTATTAAATAATTTTAATAGAATATCTTAGTCTTTTTCATTTTTATTTTTATGTGATAAATTATAAGTAAAATGCGGTTTTTAATACATTGATTTCAGAGAGTTATTTATAATAGCGGTAAATAATAGCATCGCTTTTAAAAAATAGTATTACTAACAGTTTTTTTCTTAAATTTTCGCTACAAATAATTCCTTGACATATTTTTTTACATAGGCGTTATGCATAAACATTTATTATTTTTTACATTATAATTCTATGCCTAACTTAAATAAGGCTTAGTATTGACGATCAACCATATTATATAAGAAGTAGTTTTGTATAAATAAATCTTTTTTTAAATTATTATCTTCAGATTCATAGAGTTTAACATTATTTTAATCAAGGACATTGAAAGCTTTTCAAAATCAAACCTCAATATAAATAATTGCGTTAAATTGTCGCTTGGCTTTATATTTGGAGTTTGACTTAGCCATTTCATTGATTTTAATTACTTACTTCGTCCTTGAATCCAGGAGTGTAAAGCTAGGCCTCCTTTCCTTTTCATCGAAGTTTTAATCGAATATTATGTATGTTTTATTATTTATGGGAATTCAGGGATAAGTAATTAGATAGTGAGGATGGAATTGGGATAGTTTAGAAATTAAAGGATTTATATATTTAAATTGTGGAAGAGATGGCAAGAGTTTTAATTTAGTTAGTTAAATGAGGAATTTCAAAATCTATACGTATATTATAACATTATGGACGAACTATAGTGCGTTGACCATTTTTCTAAATAATCTGTTTAGAACTGTTAAGGTGTATAGAATTTGTGGAAAAATATCTGAAATTAAAATAATGTTAATTTTATTTTTAAGGGGCATTTCACATTTTTATACTTAAAAACAGGCTAACGAGAGCTTTGTTTTAGTATTTTTATGATATGATTATTAAATATTATTCCGACGTATCTCGTATTGTATTACCATATTTTTATTTCGATCTTAAACGAAAATTTAGTAAGATTTTTACGGGTTTTTAGTGGCTTTGATTTTTTGGCAATTTATTTTAATAGAATAAATCCCGAAAAGGGATTGCGATATCTTTTCAGATATTTATTCGGTTTTGGCATTTATTTTAAAAAAATAAAGCTTTATTCCTTGTTAGAAAAAATTTCCATAGATTATTGATCTTTCTTAATATCTAATTTTTATTGACTAAATATATACGTATTTAAATTTATATGTGTTGAAATAATTATAAGGAACACTTTTAATAAATCCACATCGGCTTGTAATCAATACTGAATCTTTAAAGATAACTATCATAGTGTTCTTCAAATACTATAGCAGTATTAATTAAATTATTAATAAAATTATCATATTTTAAGGTATTCATGTAAATTTTGTCTATAATTCAGATATGGTATTTAATGCGTTCTTTAAAAAAATCAGGTCATATTTTGACAGCGTTTGGATCTTGTTTGTTTTTAAAATAAACATGTTGATCCCTGTACAAATTATAAATATGCATATTATGTTTATTCGAGATGAAGCATAGGAGCGCCTATATAAAGGGGGCCGAGTAAACAAATCTCTTACGTTTCATAGCGCGTTAGTAAATTTCACCACCAATTAACTGAGTGTACTCCGGAGCCGGCTATGAATATTTAAACTTCCCGCTTATGTGCGAGCCACCAACTTTTTTAAAGTGATCCATCTAGCCAGGACATAACTCTTTTCGGGTAATGGTCCTTGACTCACCCTTCTGTCCCCGGGGAACACGGCCAGCTCTTTTTTTACATTGTTGGCCCGCCATACATAAATCCCGCCCGAAGAGGTTTATATTTTTATTGTAGGGAAAAAATCCTAGTGAAGAAACGGATTTTACTCTAATCGAAAATTATATGGCGCACTCTTTCGCAACACATTAATTACGGGCTTATCGACGGAATATAATTTCGGCCGTGGAGAATTGAAAATTGGCCTATTAATCACGTTGTATCAAAAGTTATGGCGGTTTTTATCAAATGTGAGAAACAAGGCGTCGAAATGTATACAATCAGGGCGGAGGAAATGCGAGGAAAACCTATTATTTTATTTATGAAATGTACAACGACCCTCTAACCATTTTAATTTTTAATTTAATTTGCAATCTCGCTATACATTAATAATACATTGATTTGCATTAAGATATATTTTATTTCGCAAAAGTGCTAATTATCCATTATACAAAATATCTAATTTTCAGAAACAATGTATTTAATTAAAATATTAATTATTAAAAATAATTAAAAATTATTTAACCAATAATTAAGACTTTCAATTAAAATAATATTTATTATCATCTAAGGTTATTTAACTATATATTATAGATTGCGTCCATAAAAATGTTCAATGTAATTTAATTTTCTTAATAATTTTCAAATAGACGTAGCTAATTTAAATACAAATATGCAGAGGTAGATATTTTTAAATGATTACTTTTTGTATTTCAACTTTGTACATACATATTTTAATTTAAATAGAAATCGTGATTATCTGCTTGAAATGCTGATTTTTTTTATTTGCCTTTTTCGTTTGCGATTCGTCAGATATTTTCACTATATTTCTCGCAATAGCTAATAGGTGTTTTTTTATTTACCTTACCTTATTTCACATATCATCTATATGCCGATAAATTATTGACTTTTAAGTAATTGTATCAGAAGATAGTATTTTTTAAGGAATAAAATAAAATTGGTTTTAATTCAAAATTGTTTATAATATTTGAATTATTAATTTGAGCTATAAATAATGATTTATATTGAAAGTTAAGGAATGAATATTATACATAATCATTGTCCTTTATTGTCCGCGATTGCGAAAGAAAAAATAAAAACAATATTCGCTTCTGTTGCAACGGGCGCGATGTTTTTTCTCGCTCGCATCTGGTACGATGTGGCAAGTGCGAGTGAAACCGTACGATTGACACGTCATCGCCGGGTATGTATCTCATTTACGTGTCACATCGATTAGTTAATAAATCCAAAATATCAACTTAATTATGAAGCATGTCATTTTATTCTTAGTATAATCTTTATTAAAAAAAAATTAAGATATTGATGAATAAGATGATTGCCGATATAAGATTTAAAAAAAATACTACTTTTGCTACGTTAATGATGCCAGTGGTTTTTATTTTATATATTTCGATATATGTTTCGTCTCTTGCTTTTCACTCAAGGGTTGTGGCTCAAATAATTTTCCGATAATGTATGGTTACCAACGTAGTTATATGGGAATACGTCACAGCAGATGCGGTAAGTTGGCGACTGTGGTCCGTTTGATTTGCCGCACCGGATGAGAATTTTGCAGCCAGGAAGCCAAAGTTAAATTGACCGGGAAGCGAAAGGGGGCACATGCCCTCCCCGGGGACGGCTCGACTGGTCCGGGATCGAACTGGCGGTTGCGCCCTTTTGCGGTGCGGAGGTAATCTCTTTAAAGCGAGGTGGGTGGTCCGGAAGCGGAGGACCATGGCGCCTTAACGAGCGTCTCCCGCGGGACCGACGCCCTATAACCCACGAGGCGTCGTCTCATTCTATTATCGCGGCGTTACCATTTTTCAGTACCAAAAAAACGGCCACGGTCTATTCTATGGCCGTCGATCTTATCAGCAGCAGTATACTGTGGTTTCAAAAGAACAATGGTGAATACGATAATGCGGCTGTGAAACCACCTCGCCTATACTAAATATACAAACACAACTAATTTAAACACAAACCCGAGTCTCATAAAAATAAAAATGTATAAAAGGCATCTTTGAGAATTATAAATTGATCTTTTATTTAATTTTGTAAATTACAATAAAAAAAAGGAATTTCAGGCATTTCTCATAACTAACTTGATGATTTAAATGCAAAATAATAACGTCGTATTAATTTTAAAAGCAACTTAAAGCTGGAAAATATAAGAGGGAAGAATATATTAAATAAAAAATAACCAAGATTTTTTCGTATTTCCCCTAAATTCGTAATTAAATTTCTTAAATCGGATATATTATATAAAATAATTTTGATGTAATTACATGGCATAAAACATTCTACAAATTATATTGTTTATATACGTATCTTATAACTTTAATGGAATTTTTAATAAATAATTATTTTTAATATCCAGTAATTTAATTATTATAGTCAACGTTTGTCTTGTAAAAAATATGTATTTTAAAAATTATCCACAGACTCACAGTGTTATTATTTTTATATTCGCATGAAGATGTAATATTTTTTAAGGGGCAAAAAAATATCTCGCACAAAATAAATATAAAAAAAAAATCGGAGGGTGTCTCGCGCGAAAAAAAATCTCATAAAGGTCCGCTAATACTTTGAAAGTATGAAGACGGCCTGATGAGACGAAAAAGTCGAGGCAATAATGGAATGATTGATTGTTGTGTCTTGTGTTTTAAAAATGGCTAAATTATTACGCATATGAATAAATCACGAAAACATAACAGACTCGTTAAAGGTGCAGACGGCTCTGAATATAAAGCGTCGGTGAAAGTTACAAATTTACGAGTGGAAAAACAAATTTCCCCCGTAATTGTAATATGTCGATAGATTATTTATGAAAAATCGATGCGAAATTTGGTGAAACATGATTACCACGCATTCAATTCCATTTCCAAAATACGCTTCCATTTAATATGTGTACCTCGCAATTTGAAAGCGGTTGATAATCAATCGGATGCTTAATTGAATATTTTATATACAATACGCCGCGAATGAATCGAAACAATTTTGCCGGCATCCGCCGTGCGATCGTTCGTGGCTGTTACAGATTAATCATATATGAAAAATTTTTAATCCAGAATAATAAAAGAGAATGTGTGCCATATTTCTGTATTAGTATATATTTGATACGATTTTTTATTAGTTTCGTGTTAATTTTTGAGTTGACGCGCACGCGCGCATAGAAAAGAGTTGTTATCCCAGTCAGTCACTTTCGCGTAACGTTCGGGAGCTGACCTCGGTGTATGACCGGAGCGCTTCGGCGACAACTTCGTGCAAACTTTATTTAATTGCAAGTCGATCCAGAGTGCAACGAATACAGTGATATCGTTCGCAAAACAATTATGATTTAGTCATAATTTGACATCGATACATTTTGTGATTGTTTATTTTATTATTTGGTGTTTTAAGATAATATTGTGTGTGCTCGGCGCTACTGTTGTTTGCGATTGTATTCTTATATTTCGTTGAAATATTCGATTTTTTTTCTCGATGTGTAATGAGAGTCTTATCAACCTGCCGCTGTGATGGTGGACCCACTCAAGATCTTCTGGGTGTTAACCAACAGCACTTATTTGGGTAAGGAAAACCTGCTCTGTATTTTTAACGCCGGATTCTCTCACTGCTCGCAAAAATATTTGAACTTTGAAAAGTGTTTGCTTGGCTGGAGAAAAAATAATTAAGGCGTTTTTCATTCCCTTTTTATGGCGTATCTCCTCTTTATTTCATTTTCTTTGTTGCTCGCTTTCTAATGAATAGATCAAACTTCGTCGCGTGTAAAATTTCCGTATTTTTATTCCATTTTGAATCAAAGAAATGTACATCTGAATGTTTCGAACATTCCAAAATTGAATTTATTGCACAATGCATAATTTAGATCATTTTAAAATCAACAAATATTGTTATTATACGTTATTTATAATATTAATATAGGTATTATATGTACTGATATTAAAAAAAACTTATTTTATATCCTAGAATAAAAAAAATAAAAAATTGCATAGCTTAATTGTACTTATTACCAAAATATAAATTGAATTAATATTATACAGCAAGTTCTCGAATTACTTTCGACGTAAGTTAAAACAGTGGTATGTCGAATTTCATTTAAAAAGCTATAAAAAGTATAAATTATATTTATTGTTTGTATTTCTGATTGTTTTAATAGGTAAATTATTACACCCAATATATTTATATCAATTATTTTAGAGTATTTTCATGAACTTTTCTACTTATCTATAGATGATTTCTGCGATTTTGTAAAGTTTGCAATTAAAGGATTAGTTTTTTTTTTAAATAAACATGTCCTTTTCTTTATAAATTGTATAATAAAAACGTAAGTGCCAGCTTTATAAGTTATGGCGTACCTTCGAAAATCAATCGGTGTCTGTCCATATTATAAGGTTTTAAATTCCATCTCTGATCTGAACAAAAACTGCAGTAATGTCTTTTCAATCAAATACTTTTTCCTGTAACTCATCATCCTGAATCTTAATCAAGTGTTGGTTTGTAAGCTCCCCAAGTTCATTTACCTAAAGTTTAATTGATCTTCAGTGTCAACTTGTACAATAATATTAGCTATTGTTTTTACTTTCTCATCTCTAATAAAATATTGTTATATATTGTTATATTTTATTAGAGATGAGATTTTTTGAAATTTATTAATGATCGAGAGTAATACATAAATAAATTTTATGAAAAGACATAATTTTTTTTAGAATCTAATTTTATTACCGATGATAAGTCTTCTCAAAAGGCTTATATTAATATAATATATGCATATATACATATGAGCTTTTATATATTAACATATTTTCTGTTTGAGTGAATATCATTACTCCTTTTTACCCAATGGGAGTTGACCATGTCGGCTCTCTACTTACATTTTTTTAAATGAGTCAACCCTCGTAATTGGGTACGTGTATTGCCGTAAGATACGAATGTAAATAATAATATTTATTATATGTTATACATATTCTCGTTTTCATTTCTATACATCCCGCGGAGGCTTCGATTATTTACGACCGATACTCGCATATATCGAACGTCTCGTGTAAGACTCGCATTACCATAAGACAGTTCGTCAGCGGGGGAAAAAAATCTCAACCCTTCACGTCACACCGATATGTCATGACACAAACAAGCCGAAAAAAAGAATTTCCACGACTTTCACATTACATAAAAGGCGCATATTTATTTTTGGATGATAATTTATTAGGGGATGTAAAAGTTTGTTTTCCTTTTTATTGTAAAAACGTGATTCGCATTTCGATACTATCTGGGCCCCATCCAGTGCTTTGTCAGAAAGCTCACTAATAGTTTTGCTCTAGGGATCGCAGCGATATCCAACATTTTTCCGCGGCCGTTCTGTATCTACATTTCGTCGGAGAAAAATATGAGAAATTTTCAGCGACATGTTACATATTCGGAATAGCTCATAACCTTAACGACTGTCTCCATAACGCGAAAAATTCGTTCCGCCTAAATTATACGCTGCAGATATATTCTTTGTCTCCTGGATAATATTTACAGCTTCTTCCGACGCTTCAGAAGTGTTATCTTTAGCTTCCGCAATTGATATCTGCGATAAAATACGTTTATTTACAGAAAGCGCGTAACAATATGATAAGAATAAATGCAACGAGACACTTTCGATAAATATACATACTTTCCATATATTAAGCTCTAGATTTCGCTTTCTAAGAGCATTATCTAATATCAAAGCTATCTAAAATTCTTAAGTACACAGACCTTTCGTCTGAAATACTAAGCGATTTGTGTATACAGGTCAGGTTTTAATCGTTTCATGTGTCCACACGAGTGTCCTTCGAGACTTTCAACCTCTTCCAGTGCCTTTTGAGTACATTCATTTTAATTCGCATATTCTTAGAATATTTTATATTCACCGTGCAAAGGGGGATTACCTAGAATTTTGATTAATGTTTTCTTTATCTCGATCGAATGAAATATCCGACATTTTCTGCTTCAAAGGGCCGTCGTCTAAAAATTCAGAATATTCCCCCTGCTGTTTCTTAGCTGAAATCTATGGGAATATATGATCATAATTTCCTTCATGCACTATTCATACGTTTGAAAAATGTAAATGCGGAACTGCGGATATCGGGACGATGGATAACGAGTAAAAAGTTGGTCATGTGTAATCTAAAATCAGGAATAAAGTTGCTGAGAGTTTATATATTTTTAATCGAACTACTTATATTGGAATGCTATCGATTATCTGGCCACGGATAAATTATTACTCTACTTCAGAAGTATTCCAGCGCCAGACTTTTTTTCGCTTAGCTCATAATATGAATTTATTTAATGCGATTGAAATTTATACGAAGTAACTTGCAAATCACATTATATTAATTAATTATCGGTAGTTCATTTATAACTAGTGCTAATTAATAAGGTGATTTTTTTCATTATAATGAGATTAAAATTAAATCATTATATGAATTTAAATTAAATTATTGTCACATGAATTTCTCGCATAGACACTATTATACTTTTTTAACTAAATTTAATAGTTAAAATTGTAAATCAAAATTCGTACGTTGGCGGAAAATGCAATTAGCGTTGCCGTAATTTAAGCGATTATCTGGGATTTTCTGGGTTTTTTTTCGCATTGCTCTACAGTTAGCTTAGGATTCAATTTATGCCCAATTTCAATTTTCATCATACGCGCGATACATCACACGGCACCCGCTTTGATTGACGGCGCCCATACATCCTCGGTACTAATTCATCCCGGAGCGCGTAGCTACCCTCGGGGATGAATAATTCACCCTCCATTGACCGTCCTCGCTTCCAACCACACCTCCGGCCTGGCTGAAGAGTTCCACGGTCTGATTTGAATAATTAATTGGTACCCACATATTATCTTCTGCCGTACTTCTCGTCTGACAACGCACCCCAGCTGTCGCACCTGGAGTAAACGCGGTATCTAGCACCTACTGGATTATCAAACCAAGACGCCTTCGAATCTTTACATCAAAGGCAAATGTAATGTAGGTGGAGGGGGACATGAAACGATATTCAGAACCACTTTTAACATTTTCCTGTTACAAAGAAGTAATAACAATTAATTTTGTTCTAATTAAATGGCTAGGGGGTCCCTTCGAAATCCCTTCAAAGCTAGTATTATTGTTGCAGTCGTAGCTTTATGGAAATTTAATATAAACTCGGGAGTCAGTAGAGATGTGCTGTCAGGTTCCGTATCTGACTTTGCACTTGCACAGTAATGATAATGACACTTACTTTTGAAATAATAGGAGAATAATATTGTGCACGTCTTATGTATCCATGTGATAGATAGAAACACTCTCAAATGCTATATATCTAATTAAATTATATCCTTGCGCCATTTCATTATATGATCATTTGAGATTGATAAATAATTTTGCATATTTTATAATATTAATAAGCAATTCACTTTTCTCTCACATATTTCGTTTTTTGGTCCTCATAAGGCTTTAATGTCAAATTTGAAATTTAGTTAATTAGGGAAATATACAATTTTATAATCTGCTTTATTTTATTTTCTCAATTATATTTTATATGATATTGTATTGCTATTCATGTTAATAATACTGAAATAAACTAATATATTCTTAAAAAATATGTTCTACAATAATTTTGTATTTATAATAATTTATTGTACATCTCTATATATTTTGTAAAAGTTTGTATAAACAAGGAATTAAACTTATTTATTGTCAATAGATGTACAAATTTTATTGACTTCGAAAATTGCAATCTAGTAGTGATTTAAATGGTAGAAAAAATCTTTATATTTTTTTTGTTTAATAGTATGCATTTTTTTCAATGCCACCCTTAGAGAGATTTATATTTAAAATTAAATTCTATATATTTTTAAGCCTAATAATTAAATATTTTATTTAATCGCTACTTTATCAATATAATTTAAAAAAAAAACAATTTTAAAAAAAAAATCGGAGCTGAACTGAAAACTATAAAAAAATTATTTGTAACCCAACTATTTATAATGTATCATACTTACAATATATTTTAACAAAGTATTTAAAATGTAATCCTAATGAAGAATTTTAAATATTATATGGATAGTACGTGTCAGGAATAAAACCATACTTTATATTATTTTAAATACTTGGGAAATCATTAGGAATCCGAATTATCTTGTAGGTAACTTTCAATAGTTTGATAACGTAAGTTAAGCGCGAATGAGCTTAGTTAGTACCCGAATAGGTTAACCTTTTGGGTAAATCTATGAATTCTTAGAATTCCTTATAACACTGGCTAGAGGAAAATGTAGACGTGAGAGACTCATTGCCCCCGAATCTTTATCGACCCTTGATATGGTTGAGTGGCGCTCTCTGAGTTTTTCTGCGATCCATCATCACAATAAAATAAATAATAAGAAAATGAGAGATCAGATGAATCCGAAAATGGATTAATCACAAAAAGAACAACGATTATTGTTTGCCAAGTATTATTATTATAGTTTACATCCAGTGACAGTATAAGATTATTACATATTTTAAAGCAATCGCAATCAAATTCTTGTCACAATCTGATAAAATAATAGTACACGGTGAGGTGTTGTGCTTTAAATTGTATTAGATGTTCTGAACACGAGACTGTTAAGAGCTTTCTATGTAAGCACGATTCTCTGACATAAGATAGCATACTACAACAGTCTTAATATTTATTCGATATAAATGTGTCATTGCGTCACGCACTTTAGGCATTCCTGTCATCTACACGCCCGCTTTGGGCATCCAAAAAAATTATTTAAAAAATCTAGTTTGTTTCGCTTCCTTGCCGGCGCGGAATTATCATATCTCTCGCATATAATAAACATACAGGTGTAGGAATTGCCCGGGTGTTTTACGGTAAGTAACACAAATTTATGCCCGCACACGCACTTACACAATGTGTAAGTAGGAATTTCGAGCGCCAAAATTATCTATATTTCCATCAAGCGGCTTAAATTATGCGAAAGAACATTTTTGTCGACGGCGCGCGGCCCCATAAACATGTTAACTCAAGAGGCGCGCGCGGTCTCGAACGATTTTCCGCCTAGTTTGGACGATTTTTTAAAATTTTCTTTCATTTTCCATTTCGGAAAATTGCGGAGGACACTTTTGATGTGAAGATTTACAAGCGCACGGGGCGCGTAATCCTAAGCGTACTCAATTCTGTTCGGCAGGTGCTCTGGTGACAGATGGTGCAGCTTTAAAGCGCTCTCTCATTTTTTTTCTGTTCCATGTCCACTATATGTAGGATACAGGATTCATGGAATATCGTTTATTTTATTGTTGCGCTTTTCAAACGCTTCATTGTCAATCTAGCGGACCATATACCATTCTATCTATATTGTTATATTGTTCTTATTATTATTCTTGAAGTTACAAATAATTTCGCTTTAATTTAGCTCTCATTTTAAAATAATATATTTTTATAATAAATTTACTATTTACATTTTTATTCTTATTAGTTGTTAAACAAATATAAAAAGTGAATACATCACTGATCATTAAAGAAACATCAAACTCTCAGTTAAAAAATACAGAGATTAAATATTATGTACTTTATATGAGAAATTCATGAAACGACTTGTTCTTGTATAAGAAAATTATAATATTTGATTAGTAAATATATTCATTCAAAATTAGGAGCAAATATTTTACATTAACCGATCCGAAACCGGCTCTAAAACAATCACGACCCTAAACATTTCAAGACTGAAGACACGCCGTTTTTGCGGCACGTGTTTCACGCTTCACTTGCACTTGTACCGGATACAATCGTACCGGATGCAAACAAGAAAAAACATTGCATTTGGGACATAAAAAAGCGAATATTGTTGTTGTTTTATTTTTTTTCGCAATTGCGAACAATAAAGGTCAATGATTTTTATTCTTATGACATTTTTAGACAAATACAAAAAGTTTTTACGATGTAGGATTTATATTAAAAGACTTATTCCAGAAAAATCAAAAACTTTGTGATCCCATTATGTACTATCGGCACAACTGTGTTAAAGAATATTCATATATAAAGACCTATAATTATTTAATATACTAAGTTGTTTCAATTTAAAATTATGTATAATTAAACAACATTGATTATTATTTAGAGCTTAGAATTTTAAATAATTTTTTATTCATACTTAACTATATCCTGTCATTGTTTTTTTTATTAAACCTGAAATAAATGGGACCGAATCAAATGCAACACGCCAAAAGGTCATCAATTATGTAATTTTTAGAAAAAAAAATCCGTTATTTTAGTATGAATACAGGGAATAGTACACTTACAAATACACTTTTTCTATTTTAGCCGTAGCTTCTTTAGTTGGGTTTTGTTGTAATGTTAAAGACTGGTATTCGAGAGCCAAATAATTCATGTAAGGCCTGTTTTGCAGCATTATCGGAATTCCATATTTCATGATTCTACCAGTTTCTGATATTTATATCTTATAAGACAAAAGTTATAAAAAAACATTTTTTTTTTAGATTTAGAAAGATAAAATGTATGCTTCTATATAAAAATCTATATGCGTTCTAATAGAAATAGTAAATGTCAAAATACCAACGGGAAATAGAAAAATGTTAAAGTTAACCATCTCTGCCTCACTACAAATTTTATATTAATCAACCTAATACATTCACCATTTCTCGTTTGAATGGTACTAAACCATTTACTGTAACTTTAGTTACATTTTTGCATTACCTTCACCGCATTTTCTTTGATTAGCAGTCCGAAGAACTGCTTCATGGCAGCTGATTTAATCTATACCATCGAGCTCATTCGCGTGTGCTTTTTCTTTCGTCAAATGTGAGGACATGTACTCTCAGAAACTCTCCAGTAATTAAAACTCTGCTCAACCATTTTCCGACTATATTGATAAACCTTATTTTAAATAGAGCCATTTCGTTCATCTTTTATATGATATTATATAATTTCATATAACGGATTAAATAATGACGGTATTTTTTTCTGTTATTTTCTTTTATTAATTTTTTTTGTTGTTATTTTACATTTATACGTTTACATATTTCCACTTTTTATTTATATAATATTTTATTATTTTAAATTAAACCTATGTTTTCTTATTTAATTATTATGTTTTTATCTGTAATGTTTTTGTGATCAGCGTAGCAAACATCTTTTTCTCATCCCCGTCCCCGATCATCAGTCTGTTTTATTTTCTTAATTCAATCTAATTCTTTGAAAATTAACACGATTATTTAAATACTGCTTTTATAAATTTTAACTCACGTAATTATTTAACGAGCCGTAAAAGTTAGCTAGCAACGCAAAGCAAGATTCGGATGCAGTCGTCGATCCCATTTTAATGACGCACGTGCAAAGTTTTTGATACAACTTCGTCGCGGAATCGAATTAACGATAATTTTCGAATAACCGCAAAGACACAATTCAATAATACGACAGAGGTGTTTCCGCGGCCAGGTCGATGTAATGAAGTTAAAACCTGTAACAGGACTGAAATAAATGAGGAAAGAGTGGGTGGTTGGGTTTCAGGCGGGGGGGCACAAAAGGAAAATATTCATTACATCTTCAGATCTGGTATTAACAAAGGCGCCCAGGGCTCTGTATTGTTTTGAGCCTCTTTTTGTGCCTGTTTATTATTTATTAGCGAATGAAAACCGAGAGGTTAAAAAAACCACATTTCTCGCAATTATAATATATTCATATTTAAATATTGTTCGAATAAATTTCGAGCGTCGGGCGACGCCTTTTCATCTCCTAAACTAAATCCCGATAAATTATATTTACCTAACTCACCGTCTCTCTAAAGCTTAACGATAATACAATTCCATCCATTATTACTATTTAATACCATTAATGACACATACATGGCCGTGATAGTACACGTAGCCCATTATAGTCGAAGTATTATCCTCGGCTGTAATCAAATTACTTTCATCTCGCCGATGGCGCCGACACACGTTCGACGTTTCGTCTTTTCGGCAACGGTAGGCCAGTGTTGACTTTGAACTTCAAACAAGCAAACTCACTCGAAAAAGCTTATTACCCGTCGCGACCTCCTTTTGTTTGCAAACATCCCCGGAACTAGTCGATATCCGCATGCAAAGTTTTTTTTTCATCCCCTGAAGTTGAACGGCAAGGACCCATCTTGAAAAGCGTTTTATGGCCAAATATTTACAGACGGCGGATCTGAAAAATGAAACAAAATTAACATGACTTCCGGCGGATGTGTTTGTTTGAAAGCCATGTAAATGTTATCCGGATATCGAATGATGTCGAACGTTTTCTACATGTAAATGCTGATATAGAGAATTTTAATTATATACATAATATATTATCCTTATCCTTAATTCATTTCCGCAATATTAATAATGTATAGAAAAATATACGTATCAGAAGTGGGTTTTTATTTATTTGATCTGAAAAATAAAGATTTTATAATATTTGATGCCGAAGTCTTATATTT
>JAGXCT010037173.1:4862-100403 GCA_022495035.1 Philopotamus ludificatus | reverse complement strand
GTGAGAGCCTTGTGACTGGCAAATGATGATGATGATGATATATATATATATATAATGTAATAAAAAAAGCATTAATGTTGACCTCTGAGATTTGTCAGAATTTATTTACTAATAAATATATTATATTTATTAGTAAATAAATATAATATATTTTTTTTATATTTTATAAACTTAATAGATTATTTAAACTATTTTCTCTTGTTTCAGGTAAGCAAAATCATTTTATAGATTGATATCTATGGATTTTATTCTCTGACCTGAACCATGTAAGTAATTATCAAATGCCATCTTAATACTATATCATCGGATCAGATTTTTTTGTAGATAATTTAAACTAGGATTATGTTTTTTGCACGGAAGACTTGTTCTAGATGCCAATTCAGTGTTATTTTATAGTACTACGTTAAAGAAATGATTTGGTAATTATCTTTTTTGTTAATTAGCATTATTATTATAAAAGTATAGTCTAGAAATAGATTTAGTCGTTATCTTTATCCTAATAGCAATATAATTAATTATAAGACGTATACATTTTTATAATAATTCCGTTTATGATGTGTCTACACATTACTCGCGCGTTGTTCTTATTACGTCCGGGGATGGCCCGACATTCTTTTCATATTGCAGAAGGCCATTACGCCCATACCACGTTCCGTCGGAGCTCTGAACCCCCAAATGAAAACACCAACATCCCCAGAAACTGTGTGTTTTGCCACAATTTAGATGGTTTATATGTAATAACGAGCACCGACATCTTTTCCCCGAATTCACTCTCGACCCGGCATTATGTCGTCCCATTTCATGAATTTCGTAGAGGCGATTCAAAACGAGTGCTACCCGTAGCGCTCCGGTCCTGTGCTTGTATGAGAAATATTGCGAAAATTACCTCAATTAATTATTTTAATGGTAATATTCAAGTGCCACACTCATACATAATTATTAAGTAAAAGGAGTGATATATTTTTACCGAAATTTATATCTAGATTAATTTTATATTAGTCTTTTTGCATATGCGGCTTCAACTTTGTCCTGGAAAGGTCACAAGGCACTTAAAGGGTTAATGGCGTATTAACGCAGGGTGAATCGAATTAGAATATGCTCAGGATAAAATTGTAAAACTACTCTCAGCATTATTTTTTTATTTATATATTACACAACGGAATTATCAAAAACGTATGAATATATCTCAATGTCACCGAATCTGTTTTCAATTTTCCTTAGCGCCCTCCCACACTTTCAATATTTATGCGTAGCAAGTTATTCATTTTCGTTATCGTTACTGTTGGCGCCACACGATTTTAAGCTGTCCTTCTTTAAAAAAACAATTTTCGTCGTGTACAAACTGGCCAAAGTTTAGATTGCTTTCGCACAAATTTGCTTTGCGGTACGTCAAATTATAACTTTTAATGGGATCCCATGCATTCGATCCCGGGAACTGCCATGTTCTACCGAACTGATAGCGATATAGAGATATCGGCCATAAGATATGAATAAATTGAATAACTTTACATAATCTGTGAGGGCCGCATCGAAGCTGACAACGTGTTGCGTGATGACGATGTCGATGAAACGTGTTAAACATACCGGAGACGAGGTAGACATCTATTTAATTAAGTGCAAAACTTTTCAGATAAAAAATAATATGCTGCTGATATTATATTTCTAGTCACTTGACACGTCGAATATCCATTTATTTTTTTGCGTAAATTCGAACTTTTCAGATTCTATCAATATTCCACGATTTGTGTACGTTTCCGGTGCATTGAATGCTTTTGGAAAAATTATGGAAATCATTGTAAACATTTGAATCGGCAAAAACGGCGTTTATTCAAATTGCACTCAATCAATACTGCAACACTCAATGCAAACATAATTTCGCCGGATTTGAGTGCGCCAATTTATGCATTTTTTAATGCATCCACGTATTATTCGTTTTATTGGTCGGTCTCTGAGTGGAGCCGAATGTGATCCGAATTTGATTCAATGTGCGAACTTTAGCGACCATGTTAATTAATTCGGCCACACGCGGTGGAAAATATGCGAAAATAATGTGATCATGTAAAATTTGGGCGATTAAAATTAGTACTAGAAATTCAATTATATGGATGGTTAGGCAATTTGGCATTGCTGGTTAAATTCACATTTGAATACTCGTTCAAAGTGAATTAAAATATAAATTTGCATGATATCAAAAATTAAATTATGCAATTATGCTATAATCTGTTGCAAATCGTCTAATTATTTGCTAGTCGTATAGCGTTTAAATATCATTATTGTTATTTTTTTATATATAAAGTATTAATCCACTTTCTCTCGTTTTTGAGAAACGTAACCATGATTCCGTTTATAGAGGATCATGGACATGGTTTTCATGGGAATATATTTGACAATTCATTTGTGTGAGATGAAGGTTGTCAGCCTCTACCCTATCCCTCTGTTTACTCATCGTCACATCCATCAGAATTCTTCGGAATGGTAATATTCCTTAACGGTAACCAGTAACTTCTTTTCACCTTATAATCACTTTATACCAATCCTTTATGTATTGTTTTTATAGTGGAACAAAATTAAGGTGTGCTTCTTTTGTCATTATTCATAATAGTTTCATCTTAGATTTCGACTAATTATTTTTGTGTTAAACTCACGATACTCCAATATTTCTTCAATATTTTGAATAACATGTCATCCTTCTCCACTATTTCTGCAACAAATTGTTTTATTTCTTTGACGGGTGCAGACACAATTGCTACACGATTTTTCCTAAGATTATTAGACCTTTCATAGCTTAGAGGTAATTACAATCAAATTACGATTGTTAAAGTTAATTGCCAATTAAGCGCAGATAGTATTCAGATGGGTGACCATTCTGAATACTTCTGAGTGACGCTGGTCAACAGAGGGGTGGGGTGGAGGCTGACGACCTTCATTTCACAAAAAAAATAATTGTCAAAAATATAAGCTGGGAAGCGGGCAGCAGCGCTCTTCAGTATAAAAAAAATCACTGCGGTGCAGAAGGCAACGGGGAACCACTGCACTATATATTCCCATGAAGCCTGTCCATGGATTCACTCCGAAAGGGGAATCATGCACATGTCACGTTCCTCAGAAATGAGGGAAGTGGTTTAAAATCTTATATAAAAATATAATGATATGTAATCGCTTCACGACTCAAAAAAAATAAAAAAAATTAGACCTTTAGATTCTCATCTAGATCTTTATTTTGTAATAGTCCATATTAGGAAAAATAATATTTTACATTATCCAAAATCAATAATATTTATTTTTGTAATGGCATGATCTAAATATGTCTAAACTAGACTGTACTTTTTTCAAAACCGTGTTATATAGATCGTTTTATACACGAACATACAGGGGCGGCTCGTCCATATCCACTGCGAAGCTGCAGCACCCCCAAGCTAATTGAGGAAAAATATATTTTTATATATGTTTTATTGATTATATATGATGTATATGAAAATATAAATATAATTTATGTTTATCAATCTGGTCGGTGCCTACGCGAGCAATTTTACTCGATGTAGTTCAAGGGTGCTGTTTGCTTGTCAGCGCTCCCAGCGTCGGGTATTGGACGAATGCGGGATGGAATCGAGTGCGTGGGGGGGGGGTCTCGCCGTTAAGCACCGTATTGTGCTATCGTTGCAGCCTGAGCTCTTTGAGCCACTATTTTTTATTCATATTTTACAAGAAATATGAGCGAAATATACTTTTTTTTATTTTTTTAATATTCCGCAACACCCCTAAATATTTTACTCACGAGCTGCCACAGCGAATATATAACAATTCATCTACCGTATTTGATTGAAACCATGGTAAAAAAGTACAGTGTTATACAAAGTCCGGATTTAACATAAAAAACAATCATAATATAATTTTATATAAAACATATGTTCTCCAATAAAGTAGTATTCATTTAATACATCATGTATATATACTAGCGCTTATTCCAATCTGCGAAGCAATTTTGAAATGCAAATTTCAGTATAGCATTAAGTCCCTTCAGCGATTCTCATTTTATCTCATCAATGTTTTCTAAACGTTATTCGTTCATGTCATTTCTTCGTCCGTCATTTTTTTATCTTTGCGAATAAGATATTTACCCAAAAAACCGATAACTACGATTTAATACTAATAATATTTAGATTTATTAAATTCATTTTGCATTTTTAATTTGGCAGGACCGCTGAGGGCTATTTGGGACCCAAGTTTTTTTTATTTTTCTCGAATAACTCATGTGCCATTTTCGTATTTAGTTGAAAAATTCTAAAGAATATATATTATGAATAATCATTGACCTTTATTATCTGCAATTGCAAAAAAATAGAGCGATGTTTTTCTCGCTCGCATCCGGTACGATGTTCCAAGCCTGAGTAACACGTGCCACGAGAATTAGGCGGTCGATATTCGGCGGCGTGCCCTCCTAAATTATAAAACCTATTAAATAATTATTTATTGACACAGAGCTAGGTAGATTTTTTTAAATATATATTTTAAGTGTTATTAAAATTTTATTTAAAATTCCAGACAGAATTAGGGGTCTATGCGGTCGAACAAGGCGATCAAACACAAACACGACCCATCGTAGGGTCTACTTTGCGGGGATGCTAGATAAAAAATTTGGATTAGGATATCACATTAAAAATACATTCGGTGTTTAAGTAGCCCTAATGGAAAAGCCTGGAAGAGTGATCGGTGCTCCCAGTATATAATGGCACTATTCGAGTGTCTCCGAGGTGGAACTAACCGTGGCCCTAGTGACGATTGATTGCTTCCGCTCCCTGGAACCATTTTTCTATTATATCAATAATGACGGGAGCGGTTCTTCGTCTCACTCATGTTTAAGATCTGATACCAACAGTAATGATGATGCATTTCGATATCGATTGCCATCAGCAGCCGATGGCACTCTATCATATTTAATTTTTTTTTTTTTTGTTATTTTATCCATCACAATGATTTTAATTAAATAATTAGTTTTAACAACTCGTAGATTTATATTAAATTTCCGATAATTAACTTTAACCTAATTTGCTATATACATTCGGACGATCGTTTTATTTGATTAGTATAAATCAATTCAACAATTTAATTATAAAAATATTTTGCTCCAAATAATTATTGATATACATGAGTATCATAAATATTTCATTATAATTAGAGATACTATTTAAATGGAGTTTTATTTAAAATTTCACGTGCGTGGTATAATTTGTTCAGTACTTCATACAAATATTATTAAAAATAACAATTATTTAAAAAAATAGTCTTTGTTTGCAAATAAAATGCTTTTTTAAATATAAAGTCGCGTTTGAAATGCGCAAATATTTTAAAAATAATCTATAATGAAAATGATTTTTGATTTGTGAGTAATAAACAGCGCAATAATAACATTTTTAATGATTTATTTTTTGCATTTTAATTGGTTATTCCTCTACTAAATCGATGTTTCTTTAAGCTATTTTGGTTCATCATTATCGAAAAGAAGTTATTTGCACATCCTATAATATTTATAAAACATTTTTTTTATTAATTTTTATTTATATCCGTAGAATAAATTTATATTTTAATACTTTAAAAATCACGTTTACTTCATTATTTATTTTTAAAATATCTTTTATAACATCAAATTGCATTTTTTAGCTATGCACCGTGCTAACTAATTTAATATAATAAACTAAAATATCAAGTACCAATCCTAAAATATCAATAGAAGAGAGTCTTAGAACTGTGGATGCCTATCCGAAGCAAAGTAAACATCCTGCGCAAACTTTTAGCAAGTTATCCCACTTTGCACGATCTTTACTCCTAAATATTTCTTGCACTAGGCCCCGAATCTTGTTCAAACAACTCCACGAATAAAAAGCAAACACTGCTAAAACCAACTTTTAATAGTAAAAAAATAAATACATCAGATTTATAATCATATTCAACTCTGATTCATAATCAATTTATTTTGCATATTAAATTTTAATGGATTTGTAATATTTTAATCTGAATTTTTTTTGTTATATATATTGTCATTAATATTAAATTAAATTATATAGCAACCGAGAAAAGTTTAAGCGAATAAGAGTTTAACTTGAAAGAACGACAAAGGCCTGTTTATATTTACTCTTCTCGGGTAATGTTAGGCCATTTTCTTATTTGTTCTATTACTTCCGAACACTTGAATGAGTAATTCTGTGACTGAACTTCCAATCACTAGAGAGAGTTATAATTATGTATTGCAAATTTCGAGCAACTGCTAAATAGTATAATACTGTATATGTACACACAGGTTAAACTTTTTGAATGAGCTTTCGACAAGAGCTTATATGGCACTAAGTTTTGAATGAAGGATACACGTTCTGTACTTCCTATATACCTTGACACATATGAATCTCTAATTTCTTGTCGTGCATGATTAATTAAACTTTCGATATTAATAAGCTTGAGCTCAGTGTCTGAAATAATATCATTTATCAGATTTTAGAAATCCTTTAGACTCCGTGTATTAATAAACTGCATAATTTACGTTAAAATAATTACGGGAGTTTCTGCGGGGGTATTCGCAATTTCAACTATTCGTTGAGACTCAAGTGTAATTCAAAAGATAGCACACGACCATTGGTATACAAATATTGGGATTACGTTACACCATATGACCTCTCTACTGCGGTTGGCTATGTACGTGGCAATACGACGCTCTCGGAACGGATGTTATTACATGGGACCTTATTGTCTGTCGGCGGCGAATATCGGCACGAGGAATATCAGATATTTGCAATTGGAACAATGGACCGAGCCACACCTAAATCAAATTTTGGAGAGGCTCTACGGATCTACGGCTCTACGAACACCTGATTACGTGGAGCCGTTGATATAGAACAGAGGCGCATTGTGTTTGTCTGCACTCCAACGTACACCACGTGATACCAGTCGCCATATAACTCATCTTTTGAAACTTGTGCAAAGTCAATATATTTTTAATATTTGCTCTGCGACGGGGGATTTATGCTTTGTGTATTTTAAAGAGTTTAACACGTTACTTGTGTTTAACACTAGGGTTCTCAAAATATATTCGCTTTGTGGGAAAATATTTATGGTTTATAAAATAAAGAAGTACTATTCATTCATTTATTTAATGTGTTGTCGCTAAAAAGGACTTAATTATTCGAAATGTATATGGTGTGAAAATTCTTGCTATTTAATAGTATGAATTTCTGACTGTATATTATTTAGAAATGGCCAGCTCTCTCGTTTAATGTTTCGCAATTTAGTTTCGTAAAATATCTTGATGCTTTATTTTTATTCTATAATTGTTGATCGAATATCAAAAAATAGCTTATTATTAAAATAGCCACAGCAAAAATGAATTAACTTTATTGACGTTTACACCTTTGGACGATTTTTATTTTATATTAAGAAATGGTTTTAGAAACTCTTTAGAGAAATATCTTCTTCAAAATAGTAAAAAGAATAATATAAGACAATGTTTTTCGACAGTTTTACCTTATAACAAATTTTAACTGAATATTTAGTCGTCGCGCCCTTTTAGTAATAAATTTTTCTTTTCTTTCGCAGTATTCTAACTTTGATCACTTCAATTACTGATGTAAAACTACTTACGTCTTTTATTTAAAATATTATAAAATAATACATCCGCTGCTAATTGATTTTAAGCGGTGTTAAATGTGTAAATGTATATATTCCAACGACTGAATTTCATTAATCAAAATGCTTCAATTTACTACACTTTCTAAATTAATTTCCATTCAAGAAATTCAACGATGCTATAAATATAATAATAATACAAAATTGCAGTTTCACTGTGGTTAAAAGCAGTCGCTTTGAAAGATTTCTTTCCGCTATTGACGATTTAAGAGTTCATTATGATATTTTATAGAATAAATATCAGAAAACTGTATTTGTAATAACAAAAAAACAGGAGTATTAAAGAGTTAGATTATTTTTTTCTCCTGCTGCGTTAAAAAAATGTGTTATCTTCCAGGTAGAGAGCTCATATTGAGTTGTTTAAATTTTGGAAAAGGGTATGTTGTGAGAAAAGAAATGGTGAGAGATTGTATCCTTGCGATGCCAGCAAATACAAGTAAATGTTCCTCATGTAAGATGTAGGATTGTACTAAGTTAATAAAATAAAGTCAGTAGATTTTAAGATTAAGATTTTTATTTTATTTATATAGTTTTTCTTCAATTTGTGAAGCCGTGTTATTCGTTAGGAAGTAACTTGAGATTAACATTTTCTTTAGGGCGGAAAGAAGACGATGAGATTTGGAGGTTTGCTGTGTGTTTTGAAAATACAATTAAATTATTCTTCATTGGTCCGGGAAATATAGGAATTAAGAATTAGGAAGCTCAGGATTTTTAAGATTGAAAGGATTCCTTTAAAATTGAAGACTTTAATAGCTTTGTAGTTTATAATATATGAGGCGGGGGCTTATCTGTTTTTACGTTAGTTGATAAAAGGAACAGCTCTAGGGAATTGATATGTGGTATAGGATTATCATGGGGTATGTCCATGGAGTCAGATTTGTTTGGTAATGAGGGGTTTGAGTTTAACTAGGAAAGGGCTAGAAGGTGCAAGGAATTTGTGGATGATTACAAAGAGTTTGCAAAAACATTCGTTTTTTGGAGAAAGTGGCTATAATATTGCTAGGAGTTTGAATAAGAGATAATGCTTTTCTTACACATAGATTCCTCCTACCCAGTGTCATAAAGAATTCCCAAAATTCATTTTGCCAGAAGGTTATCTTTCGAAGTACTTAACTCAGTTGCGGTATTATTAAATAAACTGCATTGCCATAACATATTATTTATTACCTACAAACCATAACAATGGTTGACACTTAATATAATAAACCTCAAAAAGAACATCAAAAGAACCTTTGATGATTAGAAATATTTAACATTTTCAGATTTTTTGATGGACCTTACAATATATGATATTAAAACGAAGTATTTATAGATTGTCTATACCTTGGCTAATTGATAACCCGTCCCGGTGTAGGGGTCTCCATTCTCAACACTAACAAACTCAAACAAGAGACATACAAATATCCGAAAAGGATTTTGAGATAGATATTTAGGATTATAATCGTCCGCAGAGAATGGCGAGTTCTGTGCAACAATAATATCATTGTTTCTTTGAGAAAAGCAGGCTTAGGTAGGCCTGTCACGTCTCGAGAATGTAAAACAGCTAGCCATCGAAGATGTTAATGGTCAATAAGTCTATTTATAAAAGAAAAGAAGACTAAATATAAGGTGATAAGATTATATAAAGCGGGATGCTACATCATTGTGTCGAATCGAAAGGTAAAGCAACGTTTCTGCCAATGATGCTTGTGTCTTTAATACATAACGTCTATGATAATAATTCAAATTGTTATTACAACTATGTTTATTATTAAAATACAAATAATCATCTAGTGCGAAATTTATTTTAAAATGAAAAGCAATTATACGAAAGCAAACAGGGTTGTTTTTGTTAAAACGACGAGTTTTCCCGATCGCTATCTATTCATTATCAACTGAAAATATTTCTGTTGGCGTTTGTTTATACACAATTTCAAACGAATAAAAGGTGAAACGTAGCGAACCTTTTCACTTCCCGTCCGCTGCCCTGAAAGATTAATATTTTATTATACAATTGCAAATAAAAAATATTTCTGTAGGGACTTTAGTTTATAATTCATCTTCAGCTATAGTCATTTAGACAGCAGGGAGTCTAAATACGAAGGTATATAGCATAACTGGGCTGTAATTAAATGATACATCCTCTGCCCTGTCATATGGAAATAAGCAACGAATTTATCTCTCCTCTTTAAATAAAATATCAAAATATTAAACACGCACTCCGTGTGCACGATTTCTTTTGATATTCGTACATAAACATAAGCAAGGCTAAATATTTTTATTTGCGATTTGTGCAAAAACAGATTTTATTATATTTTTCCCCTGTATTTTAAATTATTTATGAAAATTTATTTTTCTCAATCTAAAAAAAAATATTTTTACGCAGAATGTTATGCAGATTTATTCTGAAGAATAAAATAAAGCTGGAAATACATAATTAAAGTCTGCGAAACGTAAAATTTTTACGTATCTCATTTTTTTTCCTTTATATTAATAATAAAATTGCATTAAGAGAGAATGATATTATGTAGCAAATTAATTATTATTGCATTTTCAATGAAATAATTAAATCAAAATATGAGATGATTTTTTTTTTCTAAACCTAGAATAAAATAGTAACAGTATTCACATATATAACGTTAATCCGTGTTATCTATTACGTTCTCGGCACAGATTTTCATTACAACATATATATAGTCCACGTAATCTGAAAATATTTCTTATTGAATAAAATAAAAATATCATCTTTTTGCGGAATCTTTTCTATGTAGTTTTCCATATTATTTTGAAAGTCGGATACGCCGAACGGGATAAAGTAAAACAGTACGTGATAATACACTGGTTTTGAGAAAACACGTAAACAATTCAAGTCGAGAATGTTCCATAAAATAATATTTTGGATTATTTTCAAGCGGTGTCGTTGTTATTATCACGAACAATACATTTTTATTATTTATGAAGTATGTTTTAGACATCGTTTTCCACATGAATTGATAAATAAAATCTCGTTTCCGAGAAGCCAGTCATAAATTATTTTCATCACAAATGTAACGCGTGTAATTTAATTATTCATAACATGAACAAAAAAAAATGTTTTTGTTTACAATCAATGTACCAAAGCAATTCTCATTTTAATCCCAGCCGTAATATTTGTACCTCTATTTATAGCTCTCTTAACAATTTGCTTTTATCTTCTGGTGCCCGTTCATTGCCTCCCATAACTCGGAAGACAATATTCCATGGCGGTCCATTTGCTCTAGATTTATCTTCTTTTATATGTCTTCAGATAAATTTATCAAGTTATCTTATCGCCCCTGTGCCCCTTGTTAAGATATAGGAATACCAGCCGAAATTACTGGTCGATTCATTTGAATTCCACTTTAATACCTGCCAGGCGCGGGCAATAACAAAACAATTTTCCGAGCAATTTTCCTTTTGAATTTTATAACGCTAAAATAAAACAATAAATTAATCATAAATACCTCGCCCTATGAAAATTTTAATGTAATTGCACGTTGCTTAAATGCGTCTCGGGTAAATTTGACGCAAGTAATATTCTTTAATAATTCTTTAAACTCGATTATATCTATTTGTCATATTGGCGGAATACTTTACTACTTATTTGAAGTATCTAATTAGAAAAATTGCAACTATAAAACCACTTTAACTGCCGTAACGTTCTTTGATCTTTTTCGTTTGTGAAATACGTCTACCCCAACTACTGTGTTCCATTTATATTCTGGCATAAAATAATATAGCATTACCAACCACTCGTAAAATGCACATTTTTTATTTTTATTTAGCTTCTTTTTAGTGAAAATTAAAATATTATCATTAACTGCTATACAATCAGCGCCTAAATTCGTATTAAAGAATCGCACATTGCACTAACTCTTCTTAGAGATAATTCTAATTTAGTATGTCTATTAAGACTATTACCGTTTGTTAATTTTATTATATTATTTTTCGGTAATTTATAAAGTAAATATTTTTACGACTTTATGACTAAACATAATTTAAATGAATTTCAGTCACATTTATAATTAAATATATAGATTTAGGAATATGCATTAAAAATATTTCGTATTCACAATCAAATTATTTGATTTTACTAAGATTTAAAAAGATTTGAATTTTTAATTTGTTGATGTGATATGTATTCCTACGTTACTCTTAATAAATTCCTTGTAATTTACATTTTGAAATTCTTTTGCCCTAACAAACAGAATACGGAAGTGTCTGATAGATCTGACGAAAAATACTTCGAAGTGGAAATAAATAATATTGATATTGATAATTTCACAACATCAGGAATTTCGCAAAGTTCTTGATTAAAGATCTTGCCATATCAAATTTAGTCACTTTATATATCCTATTTTTCAGAATTTGTTTAAATTATGAATCCTAAGAGCCCTGATGGTTCATACATCACTATATATACTGTAGGCACAACTCATTACTATTCGAATATTTTTCCTTTCCTGTTTTCATTTTATCTGAATAAAATATATTTACTCTCATCGCTGTACATAATAATCTTTTATTCATTGTAATTCTATTCCTAGCCGTGCTGCTAATGGGACCACAAGTTTTTGATTATTCTCGAATAATTCTTTTAATAAAAATCCTACATGACACAAACTTTTTTATATTTGTCTTTTATACTTGTAAGAATAAATATTATAAATAATCATTGACCTTTATTGTCTGTAGTAATAAAATATAAACAACAATATTTTTTACCATGGGCGCAATGTTTTACTTTTTCTCGCCTAGTCTAAGAATAACTATTTTTATTCATAGAATAATCCATTTTTTTAAAAAGTTAAGATATTGATAAATTCTTCATGAAGATTTTGCTATTATTTATCAACAACTATAGTTTTTGGTGTGCATTTGCGATATTGATTTAATTTATTCAGCTTACTTTTAATAATTTACCTTTGAGTTTAACCATAATTATTTTTTTCTAATTATAATAGCTAATAATATAAAGTCGTCAAGTATTTAATTTATAGTGAGGCTTATGGTCAACTTTCACAGCTTCTTTTTTCCCATGGGTGCATCAAATTTTGACACTTTTTAGTTTTTGTTATAAAGCTGCTACACATGTTTCTCGTTACTAAATCATTTTACCCTTAAAAAAATATTTGTTTTATATAAGTTTTGTTTAATGATAGAAAAATCGAAAATTAGAACAATTATTAAATACGAGTTCCTACTATGCAGAAATTATAATTAAATTGGTTTAAGAATTTCTTTCTGTTAACTTTAACCTCATGAATGAGCCACGCGATCAGCCAGAATTAAACTGAAAGTCGCTGTCAAGTCAGATTCATCTCAAAGTGTACATAGATCATCGTTGATGTTTCGTATTGGCAACAAAATAATATTAACTTACAAAGTAAAAAAGTTTGATTGCAATGATGTCACAAAAAATATCATTTAGATCTAACCCTTATGTAGTGTGTGATAAGGAATGGATCTAATATGAATACCGTAAATACTAAGTACATTGGTTGAACAAGGAATACAGGAATTCGATTCAAAAGCTTTCCAGCATCCTGTATTTTCAACAGATATTTCCCCCATTGACTACAAATTCTTTTAAAATTTGAATAACTTTTTTAAGGAAACCAATTTAATTTCGAAAATGATTTAGAACAAACCTTCTAAGATTTAATTTATTCTAAATTACAAGACGTTTACTCCAATGGATTAGACAATTTTGACGAATAAATAGATCATTTGTATGTATGAAACATAATCAAATATTTATATTTTAAAATATATATCCTTAAGAATTTCCCGTCTAAAAATATGTATTAAGGCATTGAGATAAAATGTATTGGGGTATTTAAGCATTCATTGTGTATTTATAATTTTCATTGAAATATTTACGTTTAGCACCTACAAATATATTAATTTTGAGTGTTTTCGAATAATCTGATCAAAGTGCGCACGTTTTAATATATACTTAAGAATTTAATCAAAATGAAGCGCATGCCTTCTTCTTACCTTGGGGGTGGGATCAAAATTTGAACAATCCCTCGCACAGGTATTGTACACATTGTAGGGGGCGATCGATATCTCGTGTATTATTAAACTTTCAAATCACAAAGGCCAATGTTTTAACGCAATATAATAATTTATGGTAAGTGAAAGGGCGGGGCGGGGGAGTGGAGGTCCGGACCCACCAGAATCCCACACTGAAATAATATTGATGAGATAAAACCAATAAAACCGCGTTCTTCCCGGCGTTCTTGGCCCCAGCGATGGCAATAATTTAGAAAGCGACCTTAAAACAAATGACACATTATTAACCCTCGCCGTGCCCCCGGCCCCGACACTAATCGCTTCTACGGCAGCCCCCGTCGAATTACCGCGCCGTAACTGTTTTGTAAGGGTTATTTATTAATTTATTCATTCCCTTGTTGACGCACTTTGGCTGATAGCTAGGGCATAATCTGCCGGCGGCTACAATGTTTGTAGTTGCCAGACCTGCGAGCCAATTTGTTGTTGTTTATAGGGGATGAAATATAATTGTTCCACAATAAGTCATACCAGTGTTTGTTATATCAGTAACAATATGATTTTATGAGATGTTGTAAATACAAATACATTTTTGACTCTCTAATTATATTATATATTTATTAGTTGTATATATATTTACTAAAATTACATGATTTTTTTATAGTTTATAGGCTGTATTCTCAACCCAAACGATATTCCGATCCTTTTCCTTTATCCTTATCATTGTCTTTTATTCTAAGTTAGGTTTTTTCACTAGCCATTTTTAGAGGATTCTATTACTTTCTATGGCCTTCTGTATTTGCAGGTTCTTCAGACCTAGTTTGATAATATCTTTCCACTACTTTCGAAATATCCCTCCTACCCTATTTCCCGAAACTGCCATTGCATAAATTGATCAATATTTTTTATTAAATAATATATACCAAATAGTTTATAATAAGCCTAGTATTAATTTAACAAAAAGTGTGCGTTATAATGTGAATAAAGCTTTAATTAGATAGCGATTAAATCATTTTTTAGTTTGTACACTTTTGTATTAATTTTTATGTACAATATTTGGGCAAAATGTTATATTTTTTTTTAATTTTGCGGGCTGTATGAGCACTCATTTTAATGGCCACTAGCCACAATTTTCTCGATTTTTTTGTTGTGTCTTGCTATACTTGCACCTGATCTTGACATTGCTAGTCATATTAAATGAAAACTGTTATAACTTAATATACTTGTGCATATAATAGAAAATTTCTCTGTATTTGCAAAACATGGCTGGTGCGATTTTTTTTCTATTTCTGACGAGAAAAAAAATGATATTTTACCAACATCTAATATTTAATACAAAATTGCTGAATGAGCTAAACGCCATTTCAAAAAGTGCCACGAAGATTGAAAAAAGCTAAAGCACAGGTGTATGATGTACATATATGATGAGGAATATGTATTATATTATTTGTTTCATTTATATTTTTTCCTTGCATTTCTTCCAAAAACTACTTTAACCATTTATAGGGCAAATTAATTATTTTGGATTTTTTTATTTTTTATTATTATTGGCAATACTTATTGTAAATAACAATAAATTAACCAAAAGGCATTCTCAACAAAATATTACTTACTAAGGTTGACATTTCTATGGGCGCTCATGAAAATAGAGACCTTAAAGCGAATGGCTAATATATTACCCAATTTCAGCCTTTGAGATATGGTAAAAATTCTAAAGACGCAGGGGGAATGAGTTTCTCACTCTCCCACAAGTGGCATACTAAGACACCGACTAATTTTTAATATTATTTAAGTTGTATTGAAATTTATATAATATATTCAATGAAGGCATTAAGATAATATATTCCAACACGCTAAACTACATAAATAAATATTCTTAAAAAACTTTTTTCTTCTTCTTCTTTTTAACCTAGCCGCGCCAATTTTTTGGGCGCTTTAAATGTAATTCCTACATGCCTGAAACTTTTTGTATTTGTCTAAAAAAAGTGTAATGAATAAATATTATCAATAATCACTGACCTTTATTGTTCGCAATTGCGAAAAAAAATAAAAACAACAATATTCGCTTCTGTTGCAATGGGCGCGGTGTTTTTTCTCGCTCGCATCCGGTATGATGCCGAGTGCGAATCAAACTCTACTAACTTTACTCTCTAGTTAAAAGGTCCAACTCATCAATATCTTGACTTGAAATGCTTGGGGTCTTTGATATACCCCCTTCGAAAGACTCGATTATTTTCGAGCCGCCGTGGCAGATCGGGTAATATGAAATCTATTTTCCACTTAAGAGTTTTCTGTTGCATAAGTTGATACACTTGTTCTAGAGAGAGAATATTGTTCTATACTCTTAGCTAATTGAAAGCCCTGGTGACATAAAGTAGCCGTTAATTGATCAATTTCACTATTTCGTTTACTTTTTTACCCATTGGTCATTGGCTATTGGGAGATAAAATCATCTCTTTTGCCCCAATTAACACCGTGAGGCAACAACGCGCAAATTTCAATACATATATTATAATTTTGTTTCTAGGAGTTGCATAAAATATAATATTTTTTTTTAGTGGACCGTTTAATAAAATCGTATTTTATGATAGATCTGTGTACTTAGGGTGCCTGTTTGAAAAACATGGTATCGCAGAAAAAATCATTTGCATTCTTATCGATAATCAAAAATTTGTTCCAAGAACATTTTCTCAAGTTGAAAACGATGTATGTAGTTGCTGTGATTTCTTTTTATCTTACACGAAAAAAAAATAATGCATTGGGTGGGCCATACATTGCCTGCCCTATTTTACCCCAGCCATTCTCTAAGATAAGCTCTCCACCATTAAAATCAACCTAGCGTTGCTCCCGGGCGATAGCGCATGCTTGACTAGTTTTTTGATCCCTGATTATATTACTGGAGAACTTTGCAGAATACCATACCCCGATATATTTTCCCGGCGAAGCATTATAGGTCAATGAGGCAAAGCCCTCGGCTGTTATGTTTATCGCCAGTCTACAACAATATCCTTCCTCGGTTTCCGGACGAAAAAAAGAGGAAATCGAGCGGAAAGCCCGAGTTTGATGCGTGAGAGCGTACGCAAGTTTGTGCGTCGTCTCCAGTTACCGCACAACACTTACGGCTCGTCATCGCAACGTCATGTGTTGGAACTTGGGGCATATTCATTTCTCGGGAGTTTTCTTCGCAATTCGCAGAATTAGCAAACATGTGCGAAGAGTGTGCTGTATGTCCCAGCTCGTCCCGAAGTGTTGGGTTCCAAATAAACTGTGATAAGCCCCCGGGCTGTGGGTCTCGACATATGTTGGATAAAACCCTTTTTATCTGACGAGTTTCATAAGCGCCGGAATAATTAAAAAAAATAGCGGCAATAATAATTCGCCTTGACTTAATATATGGAGAAAGTTGGGGACTGAAAACTTTATTTAGCGAATTAAATTTGATACATAAGTCACAGCTCTTAATCTGTAACAATTGTATGAAACATTTATCTTCATTGATGAATATGAATACTACATGTAATAAAAATATATTCCAGATTCTCTCATTGCAGAATAAATGACAAAATCAATCCACTTTTATACGTTAGTTCTAAGGCTGTGGAGTCCTTAAAAAAACACGACTCCGATTCCGATATTTACCAATACGACTCCGACTCAAAAAAGTTAAATTTTATCAGGTTATTTTTTTACCTTTGCATATAGACAATTTTTTCATGCTATAGGCATAAAAATAAAACAAGATCAAACTTTAATAATTATTTATTAGATTTTTTTCTTGAAAACAACATTGCTTCTATTAAATCTGTATTTGAAGAAGCTCTCAAATCAGAATTGAGAATTTTAAGAACGGAAAATAACCGCTCTACGGATACTTGGGTTGGCGGCAATGCTGTAACAGTCAACGCTGAATCTTTTACGATTTCTGGATACCGCTGTATTGCCATTTTCACATTTAAATTATGAGCTCGGTAAATTTTTTCCACCATTTTCAATGCATCCCACAATTCATTTTTAAATTTTAAAATAGTGTATCCTTCGTCTACTAAACTGGGACTCAAACGAGGACGTTTTTCTTCTTTTTCATTGAGATATTTTTCAAAATCGTCTTCAGATTCAGCGGTATCGGATGAAGATGATGATAATTCAAGTATTGATTGATCAAAGCTGCCTGATTTCGTCTCTTTTCCCACTCAAAGGCCTTTCATACAAATGGCTAATTCAAATAGAGCGTTCTTAGCTATATTTATTTGTTCTTGCATCAATATGGATCCAACCATAGGGTAAACATAGATCCCAGTCAATAGAATATCATTGTTCAGTAAATGTTTTTCTCTGCATAGCATGGCGTTTTTTTATTCCATCAGCAATAGACTTACTCTGAATTTTAGACAAACAAAAAATAATGCTCTTCCACTCCTTCACCAGGAGTCAAGTCTTCTGCTTAAAACACTTTTATAGCGATATAAGGATGCCGTAGCAAGACTTCAAGTTCCTCTAGTTCTATCTATAGCATTTCAGTCATAGTCACGTTCGGGTTGATCATATCCTTGAGGTAAAATTTAAGTCCAATAAGTCGCTGAATCATTAAGTATGTCCTACCCCATCTAGTAGCTTGATCCACAATTGCCCCCTTATCAGCTCTCCACTTTATTATAGCATGTAGTTTTGGTGTTCTGGCGGCTATTGCGACGTTCGTACATTTTCACAGATACTTGTTACAGCACATACATGTTTAATATTCATACGCTATACACATTCATTATTACTATTCATTAAAATTTCACAAATTTCGTAATTAAAAAAAATGATCGGAGTCGCTCATTTTTCAGGACTCCGACTCCGACTCAGGCCATTTGTATAAATAAGATTTTGTAAAATGTATTTATTAGCTTTTCATAATTATCTTTATCGCATACGTAATTACACATTATTTTAAATAATTTCTCTAGAAAAGTTACTTACTTTAATAAAAAATACTATGACTAAACAACCGCACTATATATTTTTATGACGATCGTTCAACGCATAGTGTGACCGAGATGGAATATATTAGAAACAGACGGCAATAAACTGCAGCTATTACTCAAAAAAGATAATAAACTGCTTTTGTTGAATGTGTTAGAAGGGGGCGGCAACACAGCAAATAGAGGCCATTTTTGTTTTCTAATTGGTTGCCTACCGTGTGGTATGATCGAGAAGGAATATATTAGAAACGGACGGCAACAAAACAAACTCAAGGAAATCAATAATACGGACTATACAGAAAACCGCCGCCATTACTAAACAACAAATTTTGCCTAGAGCGTAATAATATGTTAGAAGGTGACCGCAATAAAACCAACGTTGGTTTTGTAGAATTAATTTATTTACATAATTGACAAACAAAAAGTTATAGAGCAGAAATGAATATAAACAGGCGGCAAAAATTAAACATAATTAGACCAGGTAATAATTATATCTTAAATTTTTGCACGACACCGATGGAAATCGCTAAATTATTTAAGAGATCTTACCTGAATCCTAAATGATTTCAAATAATATTATAAATATTGTATTATTCCTACGAAATTATACTCGGAATTTATGAATATTTCGCCATCATATCGTAAATATGAGCAATATGATTACCGAAAGCTTTATTATATTCCGATGTTTCGCAGAACCCCGTAATAGAATCAATTTCCGAACCTGTAAAATTTAGGGATCATATTTTACAATAACATGATTATTATATTTCTAAGAATAAATTTGAAACATTTTGATTAGCGTAACATCTTGTAGCTTATTCGCATGCTTTGTGACATCATAAATAAATATGCAAAATAGTATTTATAAATATTAATAATTCTCTATTATTTTGCATCCGCATTCCTTATATGCGGAAAATAAGAGCTCATGCATAATGGTGAAGTAGAAACGGAGTAAGGGATTCAACTCCATTGTATTCAGCCATATTCAGTGCCTCGACTCGCAGATGTAAATTTATACCTGTTTTAAACAATGCTTCTTCGTGCTATCCCACGTCTCTCCATATCCTTGAATTTATATATATTTATATATATATATAAATACATATATCTCGTATTATTATAATCATATGTAAATATTTTAATAAACATAAACAATTAATTAATATGCTTAATTCATTAATCTCAATTATCTTTGAACCATTCGGCAATTGTGTAGTACATTATGTTTTAATCGCTACCGCCTTTAATTCCCCGCGCCAGGACTAAAGATTGAAGCCGGGATTTAACGCGCTTTTTCTCGTTTTTTCTAGAAGTAATGGTCGCTCTAAAAACTTAATCCACTTAGGAGCTACGACGCTGCAATCTAGCGTCGGACATCCGCGTCGTAAAACCTTTTAGCCGGCGGACGTACCGGAATAATTGTAATTACGACACATTTTATAATCTGCTCTAGAATTTAAACAGCTCCATGTTGGGCATCAACTGACCTGTTTTGATCCGTTAGCATATCAGAATGAATCGGACAATAGCGTTTGGCAGTTCGCCACGATTAAACTCTAAATATCCGTATTCTTCCTGGACAGCATATCGCTATTGATGCAGACATCTAAATAACCCATTTATTTGCTTCTACTTCTAGTTACTAAGTTCATCCGGACTGGTATCGCCGACAAGAATGACAGTCCCCCGTACTTCGACAAGGCACTTTACGAGGCGGAAGTGGACGAGAATGAGGATATCCAGCACACCATACTCACTGTCGCCGCCCACAGCCATAATGAAAGTAAGTTATTCCATCAATTTATTTACATGGTCTGCCTTCGGAACGAGCCCTCAGCTCCGAGAAGAGGCAATATGGCGAGGAGGATGCCGACCTCCATAGAAAATATGGTATTTCTGTAATGGCATCGAGTAAACAGCGGTGTTATTGCGAGAATACATGTTGTTGACAAGTACAAGGATTGGCTCAATTATTTTATTATAATTAATACTTGACCAAAAACAAGATTAAAATAAATTCACTAGATCAAAATAATAATTTGAATAGAAAATATGCCTAATTAATTTATTCTTTGTATTTTTTTATTGTTATTTGAATATAGTTTGGTAATTTTTGATTTTTGTATAAAGTATGCATATGAAAATGAATCAAAACATAAACTACGACATATTTTTGTCAGTTACCACCTTATTCTCGGCACTCATTTAATTGATTATTTTACAATATGGTTTAAGGAGTGTCGTAAATATCGTTATATTCTTTTCAAAATCAGCCAAAATAAGCTTTATAATTGATCTGATAAACTTAGGTAATTTTTATAATCTTAAATTAAAAGGGATCCAAAATTATAGTGTACGATTTATATTTCAATAAATATTTACCAGTTTTTTTTAGCAGTTATTTAAACCCATTATTCACATAAAGTATCTAAGTTCGCAAATTTTGTCATCTAATTAGTTAAATGTTAAAAGTTCATCTGTTAATATATATTTTTTCAAATTAAATTATCGTGAAAAATCTAAAACTAAAACAACCGTTAGTTTTAAACAAGATATTTTAATAAATAATATATATTTATTGCTCTATCTGGTAGATAAACTTTTGCAAGATTATCTTTATCTAAATTTTCAATAACGAAATACTTCTCTACGGAATTTGTTTTTCTTCTATAATAAATATTGTAAAACACGTCTGAGGCATAGCGAAAACTTTTGTTTTTTTTTATTAAGTTCGGCCAATAAAGAGAAAAGAAAACGGAATCTATAAGACCCCGTTTTTAATAAATAGGTTTAAAAAATATGATTTTACATCATTCCGAACTTTTTGCAAATAAAAAAGTTTTATTTCAAACAATAAATTTACGATTTTTTTAAATTAATATTTCTTCGGTAATAATTTAACATAAAAAATAGTTCTAATATAAACTCAATAATTTTTGAAACGACCTATATATATTTATTTAAAGTCATGTTCCTTTATAACTATGAAGTATGGAGGATACTGTAGATTCTGTATATGAGCTTTTAATTTTTAGAGGTAGTATATCTAAACACAATATATTTCATATGTTTAATATTGTGCATATCATGAATGATAAATGATGCATTGTTCTCAAAAATAAGAATTTTTAATCCCCGAGAAGAATTTAAAAATAATAAAATCACCTTTCTCCTTTATAGCTGTATTAAATGATTAAAAAGTCTTGCAGCCAAACACTTCATTAAAAGCATTTTCATAGGATTTGGGCCGGGCATTGTTTATTACCTCAATATTATATTTTGCTCGCTGAGAATAATAACCCTTTGAATTTAAATCATCCAAGTTTTCTTTGCTTAATTAATTAATAGAGCACTCGAAAGGAAGTTGTAAATAAAGCATTAAGTGAAACTTCCTTGTAAATTTTGATGTAAAGTTCATTTCCGACATTAATTAAAGCCGTAATCGATGTCTTTTATTCATTGGGCCGTCGAACGGGACGGCTTTGTCCGCGATTTTGGCATTTTAACGTTTCACCTCGCGCTCGCAAACACTTTCGCAATTTGTAATATGGGCAAAAAAATGTTACGAATGTATTAATGTAAAAGTTATCTGCTTCTTCTTCTTTTAAATATAAAATAAGAAGATTTTTTTGTTCAACTTTTACATGTTAGAAGAACAGAGCGGCAGTGTCTGCGCTACTAACGAAGCGGAAAGTTTTTCACTCGGCTCCTACATTATTTGTCAAAGACACCGAGAACATTTCCAAGTCGTATAAAATAGCTCCGTAAACTTTACTTCCAAAATTTTTGCACTTCATAATATTACATACGTACAGATAAAAGAAGGAGAGAGTGTCCTTAGTTTAAAATTCGTATTGTTGAATGTGCGTCATTAAAGAAATGAGAACAAGAGACAAGACATTTTTATTTTCAACAAGTAATAACATCGCATTACACTGAATGAGTGCCATGGCCTAATAATAATAATACAAAAATAAGCTTTTTATAATTAAAAATGAATTTTTATTTGCAAAAGAAAATGTTTGTCCCATTTTTTCACGATTTTCCATTTTGATTTTTTCATTCCGTGCGCGATGGGATTACCCTTTTAAGAATCTCGCTGTCACCGAAATAAATGGCAGGAATCTATTCAAACTGTCTTCCGTCAGGTGTTTTAGGTGTTTGAAACCGGAGTAGTCGGAATAGTTCAAGGCAAGATAAATTCGAGCACAACTCGGAGAGCTTGTCCTGTAATTTTGAATATTTAATTTTTTAATAAATTAACAGGGTACCATTTATTTCTCTGGTATCATAAATCGCGTTTTATTCGATTTCTGACAAAAATGCGAAATTGTTTTTATTTCGTGTACATAAAGTACAAAAAAATTGACAAATTTGCATATATTATCCTATTTCGTTGGGTTGCTATATTCTTTACCCTCTTCAATCGCTTCCCCTTTTCAAATTCAAATATTTTCAATATCATCTGACATTCACTCGATTTTGTAAAATGTAGAAATCCTTATCTGACAGGAAATACAAGATACAAAAGCTCACGGCCTATTGTATTTATATTAAAAGAATATTCTATGAATAATGGAATATATATATATGTATCATATAGTTTATTTAATCAAAATAATATTATTTATATTTATAATTAAATAATATGCAAAATAATAATACAATACAATGCTTTGAATATTAAAAGTCGGCAACAAATTAATTTGGATCTCGACACGTTTAGGCAGTTTAAGAAATATGTCTCAAGCATCATGACCTCGATACTTCAGAGAATCGTGTACGCTTTTAAGAGAAAACTTCATATTTATTCTTATTAAATTATTATAATTGTTTGTGCTTATTACTTAATTGTATCTCTTTCGCCGGTTTGAATACAGATTTTTCATTAAAATAATGACATCAGTGTAGGTGTTTGCGACGTATAAAGAACAAAACAGTGTCGCTGTTTATAGCACCTCCATTATCCGCGTATGTTTTCCCATTTGACATGGTTATGAAATTTTCATGGAAAATGTTTTCCTCCCGCGGCGTACACGTTCGTTATGGTGCAAACAAGTGAGACATTTTATTTGCGACTAAAATAAAATATTTAAACACATTTCTTCCTCTCTCATTACTGCCAAGTGTAATGTCTGCCCGTGAAAAAATACATTCCGTCCCCTTTTTGTCCCGAAAACGAGTGGCGCCCTCAAAAAAAGAGAACCTTTTCGCCCCGATTTAATATAAGCGTTTTGCACCGAGCCGACAGCCAATTTTGGAAATGTATACGCAAGATTTCCGTTTTTCACTTCTCTTCAAGGCATCAAATCGTCACAAAGATATAACGCGTATATAATTTCAATTATTTATATATTAAAAAAACTATTTGCATAAAGTAGGAAATATTATATAGACAAGTTATGTATTCAAATATTTTAATATTATTATTGTTTGTATTTAATAATTCGTTCAAATATCTATATAATTTATTATATTCTATCGATAGCATACATAGCTTTGAGTATAGAAAAAAAATAACGATTGATGAATTAGTTATCACAAATTCTACAATATTAATCAATAAATAATAGTTTTTAATATATATATTATCTCTTGTCAACGAATAATGGATATCCGATAAAAAAAACATTTTTAAACATGATTCTTTTCTGTGGACAATTCTGTTTTGATTAGCGATCTGTTTATACGTATTTCTTTTGTAATTTGTTTGTGAATATCTAAAGCACAACTTGCGAATAAAAGGATCTGTGCAGGATAGAGATTTTTTACGAAATGCCATATTATTTGAATTTTATAAAAAAAACATAGAGATTGTCTCTATGTTTTTTGCGTGTAAACAATTTTCAAGTAAAATTTAGACTTAAAAATAGACAAAATGACAGGTTAATTTTTTTGTAAAAATATGGTGTTACGAATAAATAAAGTTGAAGCAAATTCGACTAAATCTTTTTCACAAATACCAAGTAGAGTCAAAAACTCTTGATCTAGAGTGCAAGAACATTTTAAAATAATTGGCAAAGTCCATAAATTGTATACCGCATCATTTACGTGATAAAAGCAAATCTGTACATGTTCAAATGTAACAAGAATTAATTAAATTAGAGGAAAATTTAACATTTCCTTGACATCTTGTGACAGGGAATAATAATTGGATTATCTATTTGATCAAATGCTGGAAAGCCAGTTGGTATCTAAAGATCTCGTATCATTCACAACACAGAAACTGAAACTAACCGCCAAAAAGTTCATTTTTCTTATATGACAAGATTGTAAAGGAATTATTTATTATAAAATACTTAAATATGCCCAGACAATGACAGGACAGTTTTATTGTGATAAGCCAGAACAATAAAAAAAGATATGTAACATAGAAAACATTTTTTTTGATAATGCAAGACCTAAAGCAAAAATTACGAAGAAAAAATAATAGAATTTACCCGATATTTATTTAAATCAATGCAGCACAAAATCTGACAGAAAATTTAAGAATATCGAAGAAGTGAAAACTGATAAGTGTTTTATTTCACATTACTATAAACCCCTTTATATATTTTAGTTATTTATAATAAACTAAAGTTATCATTTAATGCAATATCCAAGCTTGATTTTTTTCAGGGTATGTAAATCTTATTTACAAAATTAAATTTAGAAGAAAAACCTTTAAAATAGGTTTTTAATTAAATATCATTTATTACAGTAAATCTACCACAAAATATGACGTTTAAAGGACAGATGTATTTACTTCTTTCGTAATATTTAGAAAATCTGAAGGATAATCAAAATGGTAACATCTGTTTTTTTCATATTTAATTTCAATCATTAGTCATTCCTTTTTTCAAAAAACTTTTCCCCTTCTTTAATATTTAAACGCACTGGTGTAATAAAATTTTTCATCAAGTCTAGAAACTTTAAATACTATACGGAATAATATTTTGTTTGCAATAAAATTCAGTTTAATATTATTTTAATTTAAATTATACATAGATTCAAATTTTCATTATCAATTTGTATATTTTTATTAATGTCAAGATTATTATAATTGTTTAAAAATAATACCTCGTATTAAGGCTAGAAATATTATTGCATTACATGTGTTTTTTAATACAATAATTATAAATCTACAATTCCTGTTTAAATATATTATATTATTATTATAGCAAATCATAAGAAATGACTAGAACAAGTCTAGACAAAAATATTTTTATCAATTATTTATACTTTGTAGTCCTCTAATAAACAAAATAAAATATATTAGTATCTCTTATGCCAATATAATAAGTTTAATTTAACGTTATGGATATTTGAAATCATACAAATAAATAATGTTTAAGTATTTTGTGATTTATTACCAATAGTAATAATAAGATCATAAATACGCATTATCTATCGAATATGTACTATAAAACTTTCGCATAGAAAAAAAATGTACAAAACATACTGAACAATTGGAAAAGTTATATTGCGAATTTATTTTCAGAACAAAAACATAAATTTCATTTTAATAAAAAAATATATGTATTAAGATATATTTATATCTCTGAAAATACAATTATTTATAAAAATTATAGTAACTGTGCGCATAAGAAATAAATTCAATGTCATTATATTTCTTTATTCATTCACGGTTCGAGCATTGTTCTGAAAAAAAATGTGTTTTGCGATCCACTTTGTATGGGGGATATATTTTTAATTTTATTTTCAGTCCATACAAAGCCCTTTATTGACGCCATACGCAGTCCGACGATAAATAATATTTTGCGCGAACTCGGTATTGTCGATTTTTTATCAACATCTTTTGTGTTGTTTTTAATAACGACCGAATCCCTAATGAAAACTGACGCGTTCATCAATATTCTACGGCGGCCCTAATAATCACTTTGGGCCGAATTGCGGCCAAACTTGGCCAATCTCTGGGCCTGTTCAATCTAAACTTGGCCACAGTTTGTGTAGCGATACATTAAAAGTTGAGATTTACACACTCGTCGAGTGAATGTGTCTAATGTCGTTGTCGTGTCACGATAATATCGTAGATCATTCCGGGAAAACTAATATAAGCCACATCGGAAGCGAGACTGATGATTTTCTCATCTTTCTCAATTGTTGACTTTTTTAATCTTATGATCCGGTGTTATTTCAAAGTTAGCATCATCTGTAAGCTATGAATATTTTTTTCTTCTGTACTTTTTGGCATTTTTAATTCGGCTAATTTCAGCCCCTCGTCAGTCTGAAAAAAATATGCACATTTTTACTTTATAATCAAATTCTTGTTGAAAGGCTAAAACAAAGAGATTTAAAGCGAAATATGTTTTAAATCCTGAAACGCAATTCCTGGTATTAAGAGCAGCTTAGAATATGTATGTCAGAGCTTCTCTTGTATTTATTTGGTGACGAAAAATCTACCAGAGGCCTACTCCCTCTTCCAAGAATTAAAACGACAGTAAAATTAGCTAATCAATACAATGCTATTTATTTAATTAAATAGTAAAATCGGGTTTAATAAAATAAATAATCCTTATTATTTATTTTATTTTTTAATTACTTTAGTTGTCATGTCAATATTAAAATTATGTTTCTTAATACATATTAAATATAATGATCTAATTATGTTTTCTTCATTGTGTTTGTTCATTTATTTCCATGGTTATGAACCAATGTATCAACAAAATCAATCGTTTTCTTCATTTAGAATGGAAACCTGTAATAATTATACGATGAAAAAACTGAGGAAAATTTTAGGTTTGTTAAACTATTTCCTAAAATAATATTTTAGAACAAAATATATTATTTTTAAATTTGTTTATAACAGTGATTCCTAACGGGGATGGTTGTGCCCCCGGGGGTTGTTGGAGATCTAAGGGGGTGTTTGTGGTCTAAGACAAATTTAGGGGGCGTTGAGGACCAACTGCCGACTCCTGTGCAATACTTCAGGAACGCGCTACCTTTTTAAAATTAAATTTATTACGTTATGCTTTATGTACTATTTAACAAAATAAATAAAACCACATAATTAAATTTTAATAAATATTTATCAGTTTAATATCTTTATTTCTAAAAATATTTTCAGTTTTCGGTCAAACAAAAATTATCGTTGTGTGATATTTTTTTAGGCTTTGGATTGTATATTCTTAGATAAACAATAAAATTGTTTACCTAGTTTCTGGATTCTTTACATAGAATCAGCTTTCGGTCAAGTTTAAAAAATAAAATATATTTTTATCGAATTTTTTATCAAATTGTTTATTTTTATCCTCTTTTTTCTAAAGTAAATAATTATTTCTTCATTTTCAAAACCATCTAGACATTTTTTAATATTTTTTTTTTGAAAATTAATTCATCAAACTATTATTATAATGTTAGCCTAAACTTATTTTAAGAATTAGCAGTTTTAATGAAACAGTAATCTACAAACACCTAAACCTTCATATATATCATATGATTTTCAGAAAATTTATAAAATTCATACTATATATGTAAGAAAAGCTATGCGGGTGTAGCAAAAATTATAAATTATTGATTTATAAAACTGAGTGTATTTTATCCGAAATTTTTTTCGTAAAGTGGGCCAAAAAAGCTTAGTAACCAATAGTTTTAAATATATAGATATCCGATCTTAAGTAGCAAAAAAACTACAAAATTCTATAATAGAATATTAAATATTTAAAATCGAAACAATTAATATATAACATGATTGGGTAAAACACCAAATGCCAATCTTACATTTTTAAGAACTCTCATTAACTGATATTATTATCTTTTTCAAATATGTATGTATGTTCGTTTGGTCGAAATTTAATATTAATTAATAAAATTATAAATTCTTTCTAACTTCTCTTGCATAACTTACAATCAATAATGGCCACATGTTGATTATTAAAATCTTTTAACACGTTCCGCGCTGCGTAGGTCACCGGTGACCTACCATGTTTTTGACTAGGGCGCAATATAATGCACATAAAAACTTCCAAAATTTTGTTTGAAAATTATTTATCATTATTTATGAAGCCTATATATGTATACATAATATAAACTATAATTTGTTTAGTGGCGCAGGTACTTAATTTCTCAAAATGTACTGCGGTATGGAACGTGTTAAATACCATATATACACTTTTAGGCAAAAATGAGTCAAGATTGTTAATAAAAAGATACTATTTTTTTTAATTACAAAATTTTTATAACAATAATAAAATATAATATTTATATATATTATATTTTTTTAAATAATTAAAACCAAAAAGGGCCGGGCAGTTTTTGCTAACTTCGGAAATTTAATTCTTTAAAATCATGACGAACGATGTAGAAGATTTCCTAGTGAAACTGATAGTAATTGAAATTCATATTAAACGCAAAGATAAAAACAGAAAGCGGTTTGTCTAAATGATATCATAGCCTTGTTGCAGTTTCAGATTTCTGAATTTAGAGTGGACTGGAAAGCTCGTTAATATTAAATTCTAAACCATAGTCTCTCTCCTCTCATAGGTACGTATAAAGCACTTCTATAGATTTAAATTTATCCAACGATATTCAAACTAAATTATGATACAATAAACAACACTATTTAAGAAAATGACAATTGTTTTAAATACAAATGCATTTATTTTTAATTATTCTCAAACCAACTGTCCCACCACTTGGCTACGGAGCTTTGTCTACTTCCGGTGTTGATTAAAATTGTTTTTACTATATTCTAGTAAATTGTATGTGAGTCGAGAGTGCTAGGCCATGGTTTTATTTACTCGGACAAGTCTCCGCGGGCGTTAATAAAATTTTTGCTCAGCACTTAGCCACCCCCACTAGTTGTGTGGAGAAACAACAGATGGCTTTACATGTCCAGTCGGGAAAATGGTCACTTAGTAGCAGGGGTCTCGGAACTAAATTATATTAAAAAATGCTGAGGCTTCATGTGTGGAATAAATCAGCAAACGGCTTTTATTCCAACTCGTGTTTTAATAAAACTTGTGCGTGATTTAATAAAATTCGTGCAATCTGTGTCATTTGATTATGCCATATGACACAGCATGAATACTAGATGCAGTGCTATCAAAATTATTTTGACTAATATCTCTGCATCGTATATTTTTTCATTAATGAAACATGTGGTAGAGAGTCTATATTCATTATTTAGATTGATTTATCGAGGAATCAAACTTTAGCTCATTGCCTATGAGGATCTTAAGCTTAACAAATTAACCCCACCGATTTTGAGGTCATGTTACCAAAATGTGAAAGCAAATTAGTATCACTGTTTATTTAATTAAAAACATTGCTTTAACTATCCAATTGACTTTTTTACCTGTGGTAGTAAAATAAAATACAGCTTTCTTTAAATTAAATGTATTTTGCGACGGTGATTTTTACCATCGCCATTTCATCAGAAGCAGATTAAATTCTTGTTTTATCGACTGGCTTCTGAATTAAAGATGAACGATCGGACACTGCCGTTTCTTTATTGCGTCTCAGGTCAAATATCCGTCCTGCTTTAATTCCCATCGTTATTAACATTTGATACGGAAAATTTCAAAGAATTCAATTTGTCACGGGGTGAATTATGAAAATCGTTCAAAAAATTGATGAAATTACACGGCGAGATCGTCTTTCGGGACTTATATTTTTTAATCAAACCTTCATTGAGTCAAAACCTTTCCCTCGAAGACTGCCGCCGTTTAAAAAAAAGGAGAGGGCGGCATAAAAACATCAAAAGATTATAATTTTCGAGTAAGTTGATTAAAAATTTAAATAAACCCGCTCAGCGCCCGGGTATCGATAAAATTGCCAACGGCCAAACAAAGCATTGCAATGTTTAACGATCGGCATATGTATTTGTGGATGTAGAATCGTCATACGTAATTAACGACACGTCTCACCGGTACAGTAAATGTGCACGTGCATACCATCGAAACGTGCTTTATGAATGTCGCGTGTTTTTCCGGCGGTCGTAAAAATATATTGGTGAATATTGTAACATTCCAAAGGCAAGTGTCAGATATTTTTACGACCTAAAACTCCCCCACCCCTCATCCCTAATAAATGTGAAAACCCTTTGCATTTAAATGTGCTCGTTATTATATTGTGTACACGCGGAGATGATTAAAATGAAAATATGGAAGTAATGCATTGTGCTCCGAGGGACGACCTCGCTCGTTTTGTATTCATTTGACAAAAAAGCATAATAATTAACCTGGAAAGTATGATTAAAAATTGCAAAAAAATATATGGAGTGGACATGTATTTTATAATTTATACAAATTATATTAAAAAAAATATACACGTTTAGTAAATATTTATACCTAGATACACATGAATACAAAATCACCCATTAAATTTAATTACGATTTTTGCACATTTATGCTTTGTCAGTGCTCATGTCTAGATGTACTACGAAAAGGGTAACGTTGCCTTAATAATAAAATCAAATCAAAATAGAAGTTGAGTTTCTGGTTTCATAAAATCTAAATACTATTGACCGAAATAAGTAATGGCGTTATGAAGAACAACTCTTCTTTTCAAATTTTTTTGTCGTTTTCTGATTGAAATATTATTAAATAAATCCAGTTGTTCTCCATTTCTTTGGTATTTAACATCTTATAATAAAATTTCTTTAAAATTCTGTCCATCGTATAGTCAAGCTGTGCTCACGAGTTGGTTAATCTTTTTTATTTGATGACGATCAATTTTTTTTACGTTTTTAGTTATCTTAATTATTTTATTTTATAAAAGAGGCAGTAGAAAACACAAATGTGTTGTTGCTTATATTTGATTGCCAATGATTTGAATAATCTACAAAATTCGTCAACATCGCTAACTTCATATAATGCATGGGTGGCAAAACTTTTAAGCACTACGGGCGATCTGCTTTTGAAATTTTTAACGGCGGTCTACTTACACTAAAAGTAGTAATTTAAAGCTTAAAATAAGTTTAAACATAGATAATACCAATATCAAGTTATTTTAACTAATACGTCACGGCGACTCGAAAACATCCGGGTCGTCCGAAGGGGGTCTATCAAAGATCCCAAGCATTTGTAGTCAAGATTATGAAAAATTCAATATGTATAATCAATCAATCAACATCTGGGCATTTTTTTATAAAAAATAGTTTATTCTAAGAATATAAATAGTTATTTATGATATGCTTTATAATTTGGTCGATATGTTAATTTTTTTAACTAATCAATATGAATTGTAAATAAAATATTTTAATAAAATCATACAAATTAAATTTCAAGTGCTTAGTGAGTAATGTGTCCAAATAGAAACGTTAGATTTTAATGTACAATATAACACTTATAAATTCATTTTTAGAGAAGGACACTATTCCTCGTGACAGTTTTAACAAAAAAAAAATTGTTTCGTAAAATGAAGACACACAATGATTAGCTAGAACCCTTAAATAATGTCAATTGCAAATGGCTCTCGAAAAGACTCCCAAATACGATAACTAAACATATTCTGGCTACTTTCAACCGAGCTATTTAAGGAATTAAATTTGTATCGACTAATAAATGTGAAGAAAGCAAAATGTATTTTTTTATAAACAAATATCTAGTCAAAATTCAACGAAAATGATTAAGTGTCCAAATAATTTTCTGTACCTTTAACGTTAACAATTAAGTCCGGCACTAGGATTCAATGATGTACACTTGTTTATCTTATGATTTCTGTAAGGTGATACTATACCAAAACACATTTTCTCTAGATCTTTTGTTCTTTTGTAAATGTAAATGTTTTGTTATATACTTTTAATCAAAAATACTGAAGTCGATTGGTAATTATTTAATTGTTATTATTGGGTTAGACTTGATTTATATATTATATTGATCGTAATGTTCATCTCTAACGCATATTTCTTCAAATATCTTTTTAAGCCTTTCGATGGAATTTATTATAGATGATATATTTATTTTCTTATTATTTATATGTTTATTTCATTATTAAATTACAAATTACAAGTAATAAGTAAATTGTCTTTTTTTATATTATCGTAATAATTGCGCATTAAATAATCTTTTATCGTAATCTGTGGTTTCAGCAAAACTCCATCGCCATCAACGGAATGAAATCAGCGATAAGTTGCACAATTGATTTTTCATTGGCAGTCACAGAAAAAGTTAACCCTTCCATCTTGACTTATCATTTCTCCCGATGAAATAATAGATTCGTTCCGTTTCCCGCTGGCCGTATTAATTCGGCGCCATTCGTAAACGTCCCGCTCAGGACAGGGAAGGTGTCAAAAAGATTTAGGTTTCCCATCAGTTTCTGCGATTAATGTCGCAGAGTATATCATGAAAAGTGCCTTTTTATACGAACACAATCCTTTAAAATGTGTTTCATTAAAGTAACGACCGTCTTTATGTGTCGGCGGAAACCCCGGTTCCGGCTAACAAATCTACCAAGATTATCAAGGCGGTTAATTTAAAACAATATGGGGAAAAGTAGCGGCTGAAAGAATACTTAAATACTAATACATATAAATCGAAAAAAATAATTAAAATGCAATAATAAATCATCTGTGCGTATTTATGGTTATAACTGCCATTTTGTTTTTATTGAAAAACTATAATATATTTTTTAGTTTACTACAAATTTAGTGATGCAAAAATTTTAAAAGTTTCCGCATATCTTCTTGGCACGAATCGCTTCCATTGTTGGATATTGCCAGTCACCGCATTTCCTATGAACTTGTTTGAATGCCGAATCTTATTCCCATATAATTTTGACCCAAATTTTGACAGAATTATATTTGTCTTTAAAATTCATTGATTCGATTGCATAACGCGCTACTTTTTTATTTGATTAAATACATGCTTTGGAGAAGAATCGAAATACATTGCAAAATTCATACCATTGTTGCAATGTATTGTACTGACACTGATCAAATATGATTGAAAACATTTTTTTCTAAATCATATTGATTAAATAATAAATACATACATAGAAAATCTCGCATGTCAATTATTATAATTAGTATATTTTACTTGTAGCAATTTCTTATAGTGTGCAAAAAAATGTTTTCAATTAACTTCACGCTAAGCGTGACTGTTATTCCTCTACGTATTCTTTTTCTAGTCGTATATATGAATTATTTCCTTTTTTGTGCTAATACGCTGATGTTTCACTTGCTTTGCGAATTTTTATTAGGCCATCCCAGGCCGTATCTTGATCGAACAGGTTCGCCGTGAATAATTTAGATTTTATATCTACGAGATATGTTTTCAATATGAATAAATCATTAGAACACGAATCGTCCATTCCCTATACCGTGTCCATATTTACCGTGTCCATATTACCCGAATTTTCCCCGGAAATATCAACCGTTCAGGCATCGCAAAAAATTCATATGATGTTTTCAGAATAAACTATATTTAAAAAAAAATAATATACGTATATCCCCAACCTCTTAGATAAATTTAAACATTAATAAATAATATAAACACTAAATTATTAATATTTTTATATAATGTGTATAATTTTATATTCAATAATTATAGGTCTAAGAAAAAGAACATATTCGTGTTGAAATCGTTTTATTAAAACCCAATCCTAGTCTGTTTTTCTGCTATATCATTATAATAATTAGTTTTAGTTTTCCGGCTGGCGAGGAAAAGGAAAAAATAGAAAAACATTTTCCTCGCGGGGCACGATCAAAGTGTTCCACTTTCAGTTTTACATGACTGGTGATTTTCGCTTGCACATTTTCGCTGAAACATCACTTTTGCGGATCCGCTCTCGGCTAATTGACAATGATTAATATTCGTGGAGAAAAAAAAATAAAACTTTGATACTCGCATTAAGGCAAAAAAAATCGACGAGCAAACACTCGCCAACTCGGACCGTGTAAACACGGCTCTATTAAAATGTATATCCAGGACTTTTTTCTTCCCGATTCTTTTAGATAAAAAAGGGACCCGTTGAAAAAAAAATGGCAATAAATAACAATTCCGTAGTTCTTGGATTATTCGCAAGACAGCAGACTGAATATAAAACCGTGCTGTCACCGAACTATCGTCGTGTGACAAACTGCTGTTTGTTGCGTCAGGGTTGAATAAGGTCGCGAAAATAGATGCTAAATTTATAATGTGGCCAAATTTATGTGAGTGTATCTAGCGGCGGCAGAATATTTGTAACAATTCTATGTGGAGGATCTCGGGGGATGAGAAAATGGAAAATGTTTGCAGCCGAGAATATCATTACTATAAAACGTGACAGAAATGACTTACATATATTCCAACTATTTTTTATATATGAATTAGATACACATAACAAATTTGGGAAGGCAACGCAGATTAATGTTGAAGACAATTGTTTGTTATTTGTTCTGTCTCGCAATTTAAATGCAATAATCGTAAATAAACAAAGGAAGTCAATAACAGTGCACTACAAGCCACACCTGAATAAATCCAGGAGGATCTTATTATTTGATAGAGAGCGGAAAAGCGGAAAAATTTATTCTGCGGAGCATCTGGACGCTTGTTGACAAAGGCTCTGGTCGTCTGGATGCTGAGACTGAATTCCGCTTACAAATAAGAGGGCGATGGACCTCGGGCGATAATGACCTCGGCGTGTTTCATACTAATGTTGCTTTTCCGCTGCGGAAATATTTCTTCTAATAATTTCATGAAAAATTCTTGCACGGAAATTGCAATGCAGTAATATTTGAATATATATTTATTACACACTAAAAAGTATTCCTATTTTTTAAAATAGCAAATATGAAACCTTTTTTTTAAACTTTTTCAAATCAATCTAGTTTAGAAACATAGATACGTGTTTTTTTCTTCTTTCCCATACACGAGCGTCATCGTTTTTTTTTAATATTTCTGTAGGCATGTATAATATATTTCTAAATTTTGAAATAAATATCAATAGCGAAAATCTGGATAGAAAATTATACTAAAAAAAACACCTATAGATACTTGAGAACGTAAGTTTTCTGAGACACTTGTTAATTAAAGATCTGGAAATTATGTTTGACTCTAAATTTAGGTTTAATTCACGTATACAAAGTATGTATTCGTTTTAAGAATGTTGCGCTTTGATTCTAAAATAATATATAATTAATTAACTTAAGGAACGAACCTCAAGTGAAACTGAAGGAATACTTAATTTTTGCGAGAGTAAAGGAGAACTAGGAGGGTTTACCAATGGGCAATCTCAAATGAAAGCAAACTTCCGTCTGTTGACATGTAGGAAGCAATGCAATTTTTACCACAAATGAGATATTTAGAGAAAATGTATATACTCCTGACCAGGTATATAATGCTTATAAAACTGAATTTTACTGGAAGAGATGCTTACCAGGGATTATTTCTCTAAATCTGAAAAAACCGCTTGTACACTTGCAAATAGCAATGGATCGGATGACGATATTATTATGCAGTAATACTTCCGATCATCGAATTATCCAACTGCTGTCAATCGTCCTAGTTTTCTTACCAAGATAAATAAAGGGTTTACTACATGGACTATAATCCTACATAAATTTCAAAAACTATATATATATATATATCTTTCGAGAAAACGCACCTGTCATCTGGATGACATACAACTTCCTATTGTTTTTTTTATTTACCAACAAATAATGCTCAGATAATCTGATTATTAGGGAAGGAATCGTCTTAAACTGAAAGGATATTACATCAAACATACGTTTAAAGTTATTTTGGCAGAGGTTGAAGGATATTAACCTATTACAATTTCAGAAATTTAGAAAAAAATACAATTTCAGCCCGGTTTTTTCTTGCCAGGAACGTATTTCGTGATATTGTAATTGCTGCAAGTCTTTTTTAAGCGTCTTTTAAAAAATGAAGTAATAATGATATTTAATATACAAAAAATATGATCTTAAAAAGCAAGTTATAAATTTGTTATTGTGTTTTTAATTACTCTTTAGTAATATCGTTAAATACATACACGAATCATTAAATGATTAACACTACTAAGCGAATTATAGCTATGCAATTACATAATAGATTTTTTGCTAAATCTAACGTATATGAAGTCTGCACACGTCTATCTCTCAAAAAATTCAATATTTTGTCATTTCTAAATGAGATTTTAAATATCTTGTTTAAAATATCAAACTAAATTGCTTATGCATGTTCTTGATATATATTTTATTTTAACTTTAGCCATTGTAATGAACGTTTTTCTATAAAATTTGAAAAAATAGTTCACGACAATAATTAATAAAATATATTAATAATTCTTTATTTAATATACGTTTTGAATATTATTGTATGTAACTTTAAAAATGATAAGAAAATATATATTTATTCACCACGAATCGATACATCACTTGCCAAAAAATAATCGCCAACACACTGTTCTTTAGAAATACATGTATTTTTTCTGGCAGTTTTTCCACAATTCGCTGTGAAAAAAAAATCACAGTTCGTTTGATGTGAAATGAAAGAAAAATAGAGCAAATCGCTTTATTCGACGGGGGATGAGAACAGATTTTCTAAACGTGTGCGTAATCGCTTGTCTTTGACAACAGTGTACTGGCCCGTAAAGTAGAGGGCCCTGGGCCGGGGCTCATGCCCGACACCGACATGTCATTACAACTTCTGTTTCAATATATTTCTGCTTTAAATGGGCTACCTTTTTTCCTAAACGACTCGGTTATTCGCCGGGAAAAGAGGCCAGATGTTATGAAACTATATTTTCATACGTAGATTGCTATTAAATTGAGAAATTCTTTTAAAAACATTTTTTTTCATACATTTTATTCGAATGTAATCTTTTCTAGATAATCATTGCGTGAAAATTATATTACGCTTTTCCAACTTAAATTCGAAAACAGTGGCGTAACGTTTTTTTTATTCGAACAGACGTTTAAAATTTTAGCAGTGATATATTTATATAGCCACAAAGCCTCACAATATTTGACCTTATCTTTGTAAGATTGTGCCGCCTAAAAATTGTCCAACTCCAATGGACCCCCAAAGTTGGAAATGTTGGCCAAAGTTTCGCGCGTCGCCGCAAGTTTTCCGGCGGCTTAGAGATGACATCGGTTACTTTAGTTTGGTCTCATGACCCACATTTTCAATACATACCCAATTTCCGAGATTACAACTATTAATTGCCGATCGCAAGCAATTTGGAAAATTTATATGCGAATTTTCTCACACAATCCATATACAGGTCGGGCCGAAATACAAACCCGTGTATCGAACAATGAATAAATTATTGGCAGCGGTGACTGTTTCGTAATGTATTAAGATAACGAAAGCGTATAATTTTAAATTATTCAACGCTTAAGATTATAAATCTCCATATAGACATTATTCAATAATGTTAATCCTGAAATAATCTGTGATAAATCACATCAATAAGTTATTCTTAACATTTTTATAATATTATATTTTTTTTAATTAATATTCACATCTTATATATATACCCAGAATTACTGTCGTATATAAAATTAATAATAAAACACAATCTCAAATTTTCAATTGTTTATTAAACTGTATTCAGATAACAAAAATTACATTATTCTCTTTGATTTTCTGACATCATTTAATAATAAATTCCTTTATTTATAAAATTCCGTGATTCATATTCAGAGAGGGTCAATTCTATCTCGCTCGCTGTTTTAATTTTTTTGTCCTTCAAAAAATATATTCTATCGACCGGAACAAATAGAATCTGAAGATTTCAAATCTAGTAAATATGATAAATGCAAAACCGAAGTTGTTTATTTATTGTGACGTTAACTTAGCCACATTGGTCTTGCGTTGTCGTGTTGCAGGATTATTTTACGTTTATTCTCTAGATCAGGCCACTTTTCACATAATTCCGCCCTCAAACGATTTAATTGATTACCATTCAATTATACCATGACCATTTGGCCATATTTCAACAATTTAATAAGTTATTTCTTAATGCATCCTACCACACAGATACCATTTTTTTATGCAGTCGGGCTTTGATAACTGTTAACCACTTTTTAGAAACGGTTTATCCAACTTTTTTGGTCCAGCCTCGAATGATTATTTTTTAAATGTTTTCATTTGTATTATTTTTTTCCACAACTTCGAATATATTTCTTTTTTTGTTTGTTTTTATTGAAAAAAATAATATAAATATTTTTCCTGGAACAATCTAATACTTTAAAAATAAGAAACTCTATCGAGGAGTCAAAAAACAAATTTAAATATTAATAATTTACAAACTCATCATCATTATATTAATTTTTAAACTAAAAGATATAAAACCTTAATTTAGATAACAACATTTATCTCAAAGAAAATATTTTTTTATCCATTCGGGCTTTTAGGGTTAGAATTGCTTTTATCCAGGGATTAATTACATTTTACTTTATAACGTTCGAGTGGAGAATTCATTTCTCATCTACAGTAATTAAATCACAAAGTAACGGTCGGTATTGCTCTTTTTCTTGCAATAATCTGCATATGTTGAGACGTTTCGTCTTAATGCGGTCAGACAAATCATTCATCGTCTTTGAATTTTTGCTATATTTTTTAGACATATTTAAGCAGTAGAACAGGTTACAACGATCTTATTAGATAATTTGCTGATAGTCAACGATGACTTTTTCCAAAGTCATTCACTTTACCACGTCGTCTACTTCCAGGTTTATTTTCAAAATCATTAGAATTTTTTTTAAACATCCAATATATTACCATAAATAGCACAAATATTTCTCGTCACTTTATTGCTATTTTTTCATGTGAATCTGCATCAGCATGCATCTCCGAAACTGTGGTTCTACAGGACACTTTCATTTTATTATCGCTAGTCTTAAGAAAAGAGATAGTTTTATCTCAAAACAATATTTAAATAGTATACTGTTATAAAAAAAATGTTAACATACGTCTTTCGAGGATGACGAACCGAAGATGACTGTTTTGAAATTGCGTTTCAAAAATACGACAATAATTCCGAGTATCCCTAATATATATAACGTAATTTGCGTATTTTAAGGGCTATCACTCCTCTGGGAAATATGCAGAATTAGATAAGTATGACCCTTTCTTATGAAAAAAGTATCTGCTTGAAAATATTTACTTTTAGAAACACCTGTTGTTCTGCACTAAATCGAAATGTTCTTTCAGTTTCTGAAGTACAAAAAAAATAGCGTCAAAGCGTCGATTAAAGTTTTTGATATTATGGTTAATTTTTTTTTTCACAAATCTACAGATTAGTAGTAGTAGTAATAAAAACGGATTTCCAATTGATTGCGCCATGAATGTTCATAAATGAATAATGATGATATATATATTTCCCATGACACCATATAGTGAAATTGAAACTGTATAAAAATACCTCCCACCTCCCTGCGTTTGACCCCACTTATGCAAACCAAACACGGCATCAGATCCATAACGACTCTCCTATTTCCAATTTTAATTAAAGCATCCCGCTTTAAAACACGCCGTACACAAACAAAAGCTTGCGGTACAGCAACACGGCTTGTAAAATTTTTACCAACACGCGATCGGGAAATTGGCCGAGAGTAAGGGAGGTAGCCGGCGGCGGTGTGAGAGGAGGTGGAGGCCGGTGCAGAGTAGCTTCCATGTGACACGAGTCTGATATTAAAGTCTGTCGCAGCGGGTCGTCTGGGTAACCAAACATCTATCGATTAAATTTCTCTGTGGAACTGGCCCGGGGCCGATAAGGGACCGAGGCCCTCCGCATCATGTACCAATTGCCGTCATATTTTACCTTTAGTGGTTTTTAAAAATATTTGAAACATAACTTATGGCCCGGCGCCGGCTGTGTAACGCCGATACTTGCCGACTATAAATTGCGATATCGCGGCCCCGCCTACCATCCTGTTCGATATCACTGCGAATTTAACTTGCGATACTTTTATTATTTTAACACATTCAGATTTTATTGAAATATTTTGCTTTTGTCGTATAAAGTCATAAAATATATTTAAAACATATTCCAGAGTAATATTTTAATATTACTTACACAACAATAACGAATATGGATTTCACTTTAGATTGTCATAAGAACTTTTTAAAAAATGCGTAAATTAAAAATTTTGTTGAAAAAATACAACCTAGACAATTTATCATTTTTTCCTAAAATATTTATATTATATCAATTTAAATAATATAAATAAAAACCGTATAAAACTTTAAAAAACATATTTCCTAGAAGAGTGTATTGTTCACATGATTATAATTCCAAGAAAAATATTGCCTTTGATCTGAACTCAAAATACATGATTTGGGAGAATAAAGTTTCGAATGAGAAAATAGCGATTGATTTGGCAGTACTTATTTGCAATGCTTTCATCCTTTTAGATTAGGCTTTCTCAACGCTGAGCCTCCCCTACAAAATATATAATAAAAAAAATGCTACTTATAGAAAATTAGACTAGTTTTTGGTCAAACAAAGTTTTCTATAGCTCATTTATTTAGTCGGGGTTATCTGTTTTCGATCAAACATCTGAATATTTTCATTGCACGACTTATTCAAGTATTATTATTTATATTTCAAAATTATTTTGTGTAAAATAGTTTTATTATGATTCACATAAGAAATAACACTCAATATTAATGTTTTAAACTAAATTTATCAATAAGATTTGTGTATGTATTAACTTACGGACATAATGATACACATTTCTCTAGTTGTTTTTTTTTTACATATAATTATCTATTAAAACAATACAACATCATATGTAATATGAATTATCTTGAAAGAATATAAATATTTATTTAACAATTTGTCAGGTCCTAACTATTTTTTAACGTTCCTTAACGCTTGCAGTAAACATCATTAACCTCATTTGCAATGTTTATCTACACAATGCATTGTTCGTTCTCATTAAATTAAACTTTTCTCTGAAAGCTTGCACTTGACAATTAATTAGAGTATATTGAATCTACTCTCAATAATAAATATTCTATTTGTTCACTCGTTTATAGAACAGTTAAAGTTTATTCATTGATTTTAAGATTTTTTGTTTAACTTCCAGTACTGCCTCATAATAAACGATAATAGTTTATAACTGTTTTACTGTCAGCCTTCAGATAACACTTTCTTTAAATTGTTGTTTTCTACAAAATGCAAATATTTTCAAGGACAGATTACAAATTACGGAAGTATATATAATATATTGCCGAGCGAAATAAAGAACATTGATTTTTGGTAGACAAGGCAATTGGTAGAAAACAGCAAATCAATTCCGCCAAATGTTAAAATAAATATATCCTTTTTCCGTAGAATTCTGAATTTAAGTACTTCGAGGTCACTTTCGATAAAAAATTCTACTGGAGACCTCACGTCGATTATATTATTAAAAAAAAAACAATATTAGTAACACACTCCTTCGTTATCTTATAGACAAAGTGAGTGTCCTTTCGCTAAAATTAAAAAAAAAAACTCTTTTATACTTCCAACATCCGTCCTCAAATTTTATACGCTTCTAAGATCTGGGGCACGACGCATCCTACTAATATAAATAAAAATTTAAGAATAATAAATATAACACTACGAACAATCACAAACACACCTTATTTTTTCGTAACACAAATGCCTGAAAATCCTCCCTCTTAAAGACCATTTAAAAAAATATGCCTTTCCCTTTTACGATAACCTTAACAAGTTTATAAATATAAACCTATCCCTTTCCTTCCTCTCTAACTATGACCCCATATACTCACAATCCTTTCATAGAATTCCTCTATCCAAAACTGTTTTACTTCCTACAAAAAAATAAAATAATATAACGAATAAAACTTCTTTACAACTTTTAGCTTGGTTCTCTTCTTATCGCTTTTTTCTCTTCTATAATTTTAATTAATTAAATCTAATAACGACTTTTTTACTTCTGTGTCTGGTTCACTAGGTTCATTAGTCATGATTTTTTTTTTTTTTTAAACTGACTGAATTACTGTGCCGAGGGTGACAGCGAAAATTTATAGTTTAATTAAATATTTTTAATTTATAAATATGTATAAGTAATGAGAAACACAGACAAAACTATTAGGCAAGAGTAAAATGGGAAAAGCTCAATACACTTGTATACTTTTAGACATGAAGAAAACAGCGATAAAGAAAAAGCATTATAGAAGGACTTACACTAATTAAACACGAACTAGGTATATTTCGTACAAAAAAAATATATCTATTTTGACATATCTTTTTAATTGTGAAGATAAGCGATATTCGATCTTTTTACTATTTTTTTCTTAAATTTAGTAGAAAAGAGCTTAAAAATTAAAATGTTGACGCAGTTTTTATCTGATTCTAGTGATATTTGCATTTTTTAATAAAGTGAGATTGCTTTCTTACGTCGATTCGTATATAATATGATTTTAGTGACATGACAAAAAAATATACATAATCATTATCCCCAAAAAAGCTGCATAAGCTTATTTCTTTTTAAATATTAGTTTAAAATATTCTATATAATGCACAGATATAATATTTGAACCATATATTTGAAATGACCGATAAACAAATGAATAGATTTAATAGAAAAAAAAGCAGTTGAATAAAAATCTGTTATACTGTGACAGTGTTGAGTTACTTTGGCTGGAACAGCATTTTGCACGATCTTTGAATGTAATTTTTAATGTATTATATGATATAATAAACGCTATTTTCATATTTCTTTTGGACGGTTGGAGAAAAATTGAATTTGAAATAATACATAAATATAATTTCGAAGTTATGTATTTTTCTTCAAACTCAATACCGTAATATTTAAACGTGCTTAAATAATAATTTATATTAATTGCAAAAGTCAGAAATACGCTATTATTGACTCGGCGCTCAACATAAATTAAATATTAATAAATGTAATTAACATTTCACATCCCAAAAATGTTTGGTTCACAAAGCCTCTGTTTAATATCTAAACCGGAAAGACGGGAACAAAGTTCTGATGGATTTACACTCCCTGGGCCCGAGTGCGAATGAAAGTCTTTTGAGAATATCGCAATTTGCGAAAACAAATTGTGTGTTTAACATATTCGGATCATTTCAGCGAATCGAGCGCGACAACTTTGACAAATTAATCATAGAACTGGCGCAGAATTAGTTACCGAAAATTACGAACCGAATCTATTAGTGATAATTGCGAAATTTAATCCGTCCTCTAATTTAAATTCCGCTCTCCGTCTTGTAATTACTCATCTCGGATCAATTGTGCTACACACTTCATGAAACGTATTTTTATTTTGAATTAATTAGTATTGCTCTCAATTTTAATTATTGATTAAAAACTTGGACCAATGCGGTGGTCTCCACATCAATGAACTTTGAAACTAAAAGCATTTTCCAGCTCTCAAACGATTGCAGACCATTACTTAGCACTGTCGCAAACTTTGCTATCTTTAATTTAAGAGTATTTACGTTGGGTCATCAAAGTGGCTATTAAATGCATTAAAATGAATATCTCATAAATATTTTAAATTATTTTGAATAGGTTTTTTTTTAAACGAATGCAAAACATCGTGTGTTCGCACAAAGCAACATTTTCCATTACGCAGATAAATCACCTACTAATGGTTCTTTTCTGCCGGGAGCAATCCTTGTTCTGAAGCTGAAAAATAGCTTGCGATACAGGCAACGTGTATTATTAAAATATTTCCACGATTACTTGAAACCTTTATAATTGCGGCTGAAAATTGCCAGCTCATCCGCCATTATTGCCGGCGATTCAATTTATGTAATTGAACCTAGGATGTGGTGAGGCTGGATGAATGAGAGCGGGCTTTTGTGGCGCATACGACCCTTTGTACGGCGTCGATAGATGGTAAGGGGTAGGGGGAGACGGTTGGGGGTGGGAAAATTTCGCAATAACGAACAACAATAATCGCTGATGTCTTACAGAGCCGGAGGCAAATTCCATCACACTTTCGCATTATCCGACAGATTACCCTCGACCTATCAAAATCTTGTGTATGGTGTGAGATGTAATATGGCATAAAAAATGTACGAAATATTTAATTATCTTTTTATATAATAATATATTATGCGATAATATCATTTTGCAAAAAAATGCTCTTTGTTAATTAAATATGTACGGCTTTTATACAAAATACTTAAACTTTATGAGAGAAAAAAAATAATGGCACAATATATCATTACATTATTAAGCTCTTTGTGAAATATTAATGTTAATTAATTTTTGCAAATGATAATTATATAATGTTTGCATATTTTATACTCTATACAATGAATAAATCATATATTTTAATAAGATTATTGATTGAATTACTAGTTTTAATTTATTAAAGTTTAGTAAAATAAATATTATTAATTAATATATTTTTTTTCTCTTTTCAGGTAAGTGAATAACAACTTCTATTACTCATTTTTCATATAAATGATATGTAAGTTTCCCTCTTTAATATAGTCAATGAACATAAAAAAATGTTATAAAATGCTCGTTTACGCATAATTGCATTTTTTTCCTAAATCGATTTATTATTAAACATTTTTGGATATTGACAATTAGAATTATCGTTTTATATCAAAATTATAGGGAAATATATTTTCATAATAACTTATATTTCAAAACAGTTGGATTTATGAGCGTAATACGACGTCATGCGTTGCCTCCATTAATTGGTTTACGATAGAATATCTAAACAACGGGATACCAAACCCCCTTTTTTTACTTAATTTTCTATTTATGGATGTTGTGATATATTTTTTTAGACAGGATTATTCTTTTATTTATTAGATTTATTTGTATTCAATGTCGTTTTCCTCGGCCGCATTCGATGTTTTCTTTCGACCTTACTTATCAGTTATTACGAACCTTGTAAAATTTTGGTATTCGAAAATTTTACAGCTTTTATGAGGTACCTTCCACTAACCGAACTGTCGCACACGCCGTTCATAGTAGGGAGCGCTATAGGAGGGTAGACTCTGTAGTTCTTTTTTAATTTATTTAATATTATAATAACAAGCGAGGTCTTGTCGCCTATGTGATCTATCGATTTCTAAGTTAATTTTTAGAATTGTTTAAATGTACTACATCCACACAAAAGCTGCAATCATGTTTTTATAAACAATATATTTGCTAGTTCTTTGATCTCTCTAGATCTTTTAACTCTTTTATTTTTTTTGTGACTCGTTCTTCCTTAACCTCAATCAAGTCTTTGTTTGTGAGCTCCCCAACATTATTTTCTAAAACTTTAATTATAACTTCATTGTCAATATCTAAACAATTTTTTTAGCAAATACTATAATATTAGCTTTCATAAAATTCATATTGTTAATAAAACATTTTCGATTATTGTTTATTGCATATTCCATTCGTACTTGGCGTCGTTAGGTTCGACCATCATACAAAGATATTTTGTATTGCATAATATATATTGTAATATTTCCATAATTATTTCAATGGCTTGGCTTTTGTGTGTGCAAGGTCAGAGCCTATTTCTTAACTTTTTAATAAATTAATATTTCTAATTTTTCCCCTCGTGGCGCCCCTCAGCGCACCTAATCTTCCTTTATAATAGAAAAATCATTTAATGAATAAGAATTTCCTCTCTTAGCGCCCCCTAATCTTTCGACGACTGTGTGCGCCACACAATCTAGCCATATAGACAGCGTTCATATCTTCCCTATTTCTTAAATTGCTTGGTCACAGTCATTATTTTTTTTTTAAAAATAATTATAAATGGTAGTTAAAGATGAAGCAATCCACTGCATTATCTTCATCTATCATATTTTGATCCACGATTTCTTATCGTAGGTGCGAATAGAGGTAAGTGGAGTCCTGATTGTATAGAGTTTAATGGATAAGAAATAAAATAATGCTTTTTTTGGTTGGAAAAATATTGTTTTAAATTTAATTGATATTAGAATTATATGTTTTAGAAGTAAACATTATTTTACAAAATTTTCCTATAGATTTCTTTTATAGATTTTAGAGAAATTTACGGTATTTTTAAGGAAATATTTAATTTGATATTAGGTTTGTAGATACTCAAGTTCAAGATAAATATATCGAACAACATATCCATTGCTTTAATTAATGCAAAAAAACTGCAAGTATAATTAATTTTAATTGCAACAATTAGTAGGAAATTCTTTTTTTTCTATTAATAGACATGTTTTGAGGAATTATAATTTTTTTAATATCATTTTGTAAAAAAATATATTTGTCAACTGTAATGTCGTGGAAAAAAGAGTTAATTAAAGCAGATAAAGCACTGACGTTTTCAGCCGGACGATCAAATCCTTTGGGGCGGGGTCCTATCAATCAAACATAATTGTTTCCTCTCACATTTTTTCCAATGCAAATTTTTCAAACCCTCACCACTCCCTCGACAATCCAAACCAATGTTTATGGTCTATAATATTTTATGGCCGTTCACCTACTGTAATGTGTAAAAAATGCTTATTAGCCGGGGACAATGCGTGTCTTGACACCATAAAATTAATATTCATTTTTTCGACTTCTCGGCCACTCCCCATATTAATATTTTTATATGCTTTTCGAGTTTTGTTTTCTAAGTAACTTCCGGATCCTATTATTACAAAGCACCTACCACGATGATAATTTATCAAAGACACTCTCAGGCATCCGAAACGTCGGCCGAAAAGAAACTTTTTGACAAAATTTTGCGTCATGAATTTCTTACTTTTAATTTGTGTACTGAAATCTTACAAATTTTATTACTCTGGCCGAGTGGATAGATACGCATACACTTAGCAGTTACATAATTTAATAATAATAAGGCTTTGTTAGAGTTGGATTCATGAAAAAATATATAATAATAGATTCAGCCGAAGTACCGGTCGTTGGGAATCCGTCTGTCAGAAGTTTCCCTATGTTCATTGCCCTCTGGAGACATTATTTTCTTGCTTGTTTGGGGAAAAGTTTGCCTTTTTTATTTGGCGATATTGTCTACTTCCTTAATAATATTATTTTGGTAAAATTATATCGGCCATATGGCTTTTAGCTTGTATAAACGTCATTTCAGATATAATCTTAGCCTAATTGTTTCACTATTTGAATGCGGTATATATTCTCTTACTATGACAATTTATTACATCAGAATGATGTTACAAATTGTAGTTATTAATATAATAGCTTGTACTGATGGTTCAAAAATTATAAACATAAATTTATTCTGCAAAAATAAAAGTATAATACCCAATTTGTACCCAATCAGAGTTGCAACTACCATGTTGCAAATAAAACGAAAGATTTAATTTAAATCTTAAAAGGTAATATGTTTTCCATTATCGTGCAAGTATAAAATTGTTAAACTCAAAGGAAAAAAGTGTGGTACGCGTATACATTCTATGCATAGCAGATAACAGTCCGACATTGCCTCTTTGTGCGAATTAAATTCTTCGTTTGCTCCCGGCTCCGTACGTTTCTCCGGTGTCGTTTCCTGACTTTCTACGCCTCCAATGAATGAACGATGTAATTATTCGTATTTATGCGGAAAAAATGGATGAGCGAGGTAAACACGCCATATTACACAATTCATATTAAACAGTGTTGTCGGCAGCCCGCAGAAATTACAATGTCTGGCCTCTCCCTACGGGCGAATTCAAAAGCTCTAAAGTCTTGGCCATTTTTAATATGCAAAGTTACTGACACGGAACGCGACATCTTTTATTTAATAAGATTTAAGACAAGAACTTTTAAGTCTCTAACGAAACGAATATAAGGGCTGCGTGTAATTTCTCGGTCTTTTGAATGCCACTCGATTGCATGCAAGGCGACACATAATATTTGCTGCCGATATTTATTCTAATTATTGTTAAATAATTATTACATACTTTTTTATGTATTTCATTTTTATTTTTTGGCGATTATGAATCCTTAATCTAGCTGTGCTATTTGAGAACCTAAGTTGTTGATGTTCCTCGAATAACTCTTTTAATACAAATCCTACATGTCACAAACATTTTGTATTTGTCTAAAAAAAAGTCTAAAGAATAAATATAAATAATCGTTGATCTTTATTGTCCGCAATTGCGAAAAAAAAATAAAAAATATTAATTTCTGTAGCCACGGCGCGATATTTTTTCTCGCTCGCAACCGGTACGATGTGCCGAGTACGAGTGAAACATGCGATTGCGCTGATACCTCAGTTAGCGGCGAGAGCTTAGTCTTCGGCGAAACATCGCCGAGTCCGCGTATCATTTAAGCGTCAAATTGATTTTTTAAAAAATCCTATAAATAAATCGTATCTTAAATCGACCAAATTATGTCAAGAATACCAATCTTTATTCTAAAAAAAATCCTTTTTAATATAAAAATCAAGATATCGATTAAGATTCATCAATATCTTGACTAGAAATGTTTGAGGGTCTATTTTCATCATGGTATAGAAAAAATTAAATAATCATTTATAATAATTATTGATATCTTTATTATAATATTAAGGAATATTTTATCCAATTCTATGTCATTACTACTAATAAACACTGTGACGTAGTAAGGTGCGAGTTTGAATACATATATAAATATTTTGTTCCTGGTAATCGTGTTTAAAAAATAATTAGTGTAAAAATGTAATATTCGTTCTTTTGAATAGATCGTGTAAACGAGTTGATTGTATGTATTTTTACATCGTTTCATTGAACACTACCTCTGAGTAGATGGTGAAAAACATTTACGATTATTAACAATGTCTCATTCTATATATCAGTCGGTGCTTTTGAAATACTTTTTTAAAAATTTCCAGCATTTTTAATGCAAAATGTTCATACAAACGAAAGTTTCTCTAACGCCATTTGAAAATGCAAATTACCTAAAATATGCATTTTTATTTTCGTTGAATTCTTTCTTGTGTGGTTTTCGGGAGGATTTTAATATTGTTTTTATTTTAGTTTTATTTTTATGTTGATTATAATTTTAGCCTATTTCTAATCAGTTTAAACCATCATGTCTAGATTATTTGTTTTTTCTTCTTTTGCTAACTACATTTTTGAGCTGTATTCATCTCGTCATTAGATAAAAAAATAGTAAAATGTTCGTCAGGCAATAGTAGAAACTCGAAGCATTTTTCTCCAGAACTACATCTCAAAAGGATCTCATCGTTAGCTATCTATCATCATTTTTTATTTGTTTATATAAAGATGGATGAATAACATGACAGAAAATATTTTACTTATATAAATATTCGTTAAAGATTCTAAGTAATGCAGGGGTAATGAATCTCTCATACTTACATTTCCTCCTGGCCAGGGTAATGAATTTCTAGAATTTAAAAAAAATCCGGAAGGTTAAGTTATCCGGGTACTATTATAGATTAGTCGCGGTTTACATAGGGCTATAATAAAATATAATATGTCACCTACAAGCCATCTCACTAGATCTTAATAGTTCTAGTAGTAGTCAAAAATCATTAGCTTATTCATGGTTTATATATCTTTTGACTGTCTTGCGACAATCGTGCGAAATAAATCAGACATTTCTTTCGAGCTACTAGCAATCAATCAATGGACCACTAGCAATGTTGTCATCTCTGTGTCAACAATTTTTTCAGCTGAGAATATCACTTCCCTCTCAAAATTTCAAAGCTTTTTTTATTAACCACCTATATTTTATTATACAGAGAAGATCATAAAATTATTTTATTAACTATAAATTACAAAGCTTAATGTTTTAAATTTAGTAGTCGTTTACATATTCATATTTAGACGCTGGAATATTATTCAGCCACAAAATAGTGCAATACATCTACATAAAAGTGTGTTTTTGCCTAGCCATTTTACGCCAAATACACACATGACGGCGTCTAGCCGCAAACTGAAACATTCACAAATGAATATAAAACATTTTTAGTGGTCAAACTATAACAAATGTATGCAATGCGAATATAACTTAATTTTTTTAATAATTTTCCGTTGTTTTATTAATTTTGTGTTAAAAATTCCAATTTTTTAAATTCTATACATTTTCCGTATATTCATGAGGCTGATTCATGCAAAATGCTATGTGTGCATTGTTTAAGAATCAATTAAATTATTAATTAACACAACACGATCCATCAGCAGCGTAAATATGAGTGTAATAGATCGCGCATCGTCGACGCGCTCCATAACACTTTCCGGGGCTGACACCATTAATCACGGTACCTCAGTTATTATCCCCAAATTTACAAATTGAATGTTCCCCATACGGGTTAATTATAACCCAAGGGTGGCGCTGTTATTAATCACTGGTGTCACTCACCGAGACCGACTGGTCTCGCCCTAATGGACGACAGAGGTCCAAGATTACTAAAGTGGCGGATCAGCGTTTATGGCCAGTTGTTACTAATTTCGGAACGGTGGAGTGGCCAGCGGTCTAATCCACGGGATTGACATTTGAACCTTGAGGTCATGCCGGGGGATCGACAGATTTGTCGAGGAATTTGCCAGGGCTCTAACCGAACACCAGAAAGTTACTTGGAGCGTCTCACACTCCCCGCCGGGTAATAATTCAACGATGACCTGGGAGAGAGATTATTCGGATTAGGGTAGATGAAAATATTTTTTTGGACACTTCGTATAGCGCGACCGTCTTGATTTATATTAAATCGACGTTTTAAATTGCTCCACGCTGAAATCTAAAGATTTTTTTATTATTATTACTGCGTTATTTCGTAAATGTTCCGCTGTGTTATACGGTATACCGTGATATAACTTTCTATTCATTGTAAATTAATAAATTTCGGAGAGAAATTACTCTCGCTCGTTTACCATTACATCCGAAAATGCTGCCATTAATTTATAGACACCCCCACACTTCCGTTCGCCATCTTGTTCACCGGAACCGGAAAAATCGAGCGCGGCGCCAGGTGCTCCCGGGCGTCTCCACCTGTCTCAGCCGTGCCCGAAAAAAATAGAAAATTTGGGTTGCATTAACGAAAGTGTTCCGCGCGATTGCGAAGTTCTAGAACCGATTTATCAGAGATGAGGGCCGGAATATAACCGGATCGCAAGATAAATTAGCCTCTTCATTCCATTACGTATTTCAGTAATGAAAACGGGCGACTTTAATGGCACAGGTAATGGGCTCGCGTTACAAACAACTCCGCAAACTTCCGGAGGGCGCCCGCGCCCAAAACCGACGCGTGCACGTGTGGCAACTTATTTAATTTGGGCGCCGCAAGCTGGCAGCGAATTCCGGTGGCGTCAGTTGACTCGGCGTCGCTTGGTCCAGGTCAACTCAGTTTCAGCGGTGCCATGTAAATTGTTTCATACGCTTTTGGCCCGTGGCGCTGAGCATATCTGAAAAGTTTTGAATACTTCAATTTCTGTATGAATCCCAACGGCTGTGCGGAAATGCGCTGTAATTGAGGCTCTCGAGAAGATCTCGAAAAATATTTTATTGTCACTTTTCTATCCTTTAATGCGGAAACTTTTTACTTTCATTCATTCATTTTCTTTTGAACAATGAAGCATTTTAATTATTAGTTAAAAATGAGTTTTATATAATATCGCGGTAAAAAGTAGATCCTTTTTTATTTTAGCGGGATATATTGTATTATAGATATAGTTACCGTTATAGTTATAGTATAACACTATTATAAAGTGCCAAAGCTACGAGCCATTTTTACATTTTTCTAGTAAAAACTCACTAGAAATTGTAATAAAAAATTATGCAGTGCAAGTTTGTGTATTTTTTTAGCTATTAACTATTAAAAACCCTAGTTGGCACAATCATGATTTCGTAGATTCTACAGATCACGATCAGACCGTTAATTCAATACGAATTGGCCCTAGCCTCGTCTGATTGTAATTGTTGCAATCGGCGCCTTGACATCTCGGCTCCCGAGCTCATAACTGGCGACCTGGGCCGTATTCGAAAAGCCAAGATAACCTGGAGGATGACCGTCGCAGTCCTGGCGTCAGGGCTGAGACGGATAGGGTTGTCTCTGCTGGAGATCGCGTAGTGTCCTCCAGGTGACAAAGTCCCACCTCAGGGTTATAAGGCCACTAATAAATAAATAATAGTTAGATTTATTCTAAAACAGGTATAGCATTTGCACGATTAGGAAAAATAACTCTCAAAATCAGTAGCGCGCCTACGATGTCCGGCTCCTGTTTGCAGAACTTTTGTATCTACTTGAAAGGACGAACTACAGGCAATCACTTATATTGTTTTATTTAATTTAATCTTGATTCTAACACATTGCTGAAGTGGCGAATGAGCTATCAAACATCCGCTAGGACGGGGCATTCGCCGAAGCTTAATAAAACGTCGTTTTTAACAAACAAAATCATAACTCTTTTATTAATCAAGTTATTAAGCCGAAAATTAAACTACATGAACTTTGATAATTACTAATAGTCAATGCAAAATAATATATTTATGTCTTATTGCCGGGGGCCACTAAACTTTTTGAAAACGGGCCGAATTATTATTTTTTTTTGTGAAACATGGTTTTTAAATATGTTTCAATGTTAATTATATTAATTTTTTCAATAGTGTTAATTTTGCAGTAAATATTAAACATTAAACATAAAATATTTCAAATGGCTTTATATCTAATCCGAACATGCAGAAACTGGTTTTCCAGATTGTCGTGGAAAGCCGAAAACACTGGATTCCGACGTTCTTCGAGATTTAGTGGAGATGAATTAAGGTCACTCCATAGACGCATTTTTAGAGACACTTGTATTTAACTGTTTATCCTATATAACTTAGCGATTGAGAGTATTTGAGCAGATGAGTGCCGCGCGAGCCAAAGTCGGTGAATCGGATGCAGCTTGTCAATGCTTCCACATCCAAAAAAAATCAATCTTAATTAAAGTGCATTGTTACCGGGGACGAAAAGTAATACCAATAAATGCGAAAGCCATTGATTAGATAATAGACTAATACTACGAGCCGGATGGCGTCCGAAAAAAATGATGTGTGTGAGGTAGAAATTCATTTAAAATTGCTGCCAACATATGAAACGATTTATGCAGATGTTTGCCATTCATTATTATAGAGATTAAAGATATATTAATTAAAAATCTAGAATTGGTTAATATGCATGTATTAATACCACGAAAACGCGACACTCCATTCGCAAAAGACACCATCAAAAAAACTAGGGGTATTAAATGGGAGTAACTCTTATGTCTGATGCTTTCTTTATTGTTGGCTGTTGAAAAGGTTTCAATTGTTTTAATAAGCTCGATAATTTTATTTTTCTTCTATAGGTCCCTTGTCCGTTTTCAGACAAGGGCGATTCACTTGTGCTTGGTGTTCTTGGTGAATGGTTGATTGGATTTTTTTCCTACATTTTCCTTAATATCATGTATTATATTATTAGATAATAAAATCCCTATAATAGCCATCGTATTAGGGTTTCCGCATTTTTTCGCTTTAATGGCTTCTCCGTCTAAATTAATTTGAAAAATGATTACTGAAATTATGTGGCACAATAAATACATACTATACTATCGATATTAATTTATTTAATAGAATTACACTATGCGTTTACGTATATATTGCAAATATTGTGGTCATTTGATTGATGTTCCGATTTACATGTCAAAACACTTAATAATAATTAATTTGTTTATTTAATTTTGACCTTAATAAAATATCTGTTAATTCTATATGTAAACATTAATTCTACTTAAATATATAATGACGTTGATATCCTCATACTTTTCAATTATGCCATCAGCGTTTTAGAAAAAATATACTTGTAGCCTCATTTCGGGGTTCGGGCCAATTTTTAATCTGGACGGAAGTGGAGGTTCGGAAGTAGATTACCGGTCCCAGAGGGAAGATTTCCTTGTACAGGACCATTTCTTTTCCTACTCCACCGCGAATGGAACAGCCCTCATTTCAACCTTTTCTGGTTGAAAAATACATTATCCTGGCATTCTAATTAGCAGTATTACTTAGTGCCGCGCAGGAAACCGGAATTTATATAGGCGCCCCGAATTGCATTAGGCCATTCCGGGATCCCCCGTTTTCGGAAACAAACAAATTAGAAACAGTCGAGATTTTCCCGAAACGAATTAAAATCCATGCAGACAATTAAATTTAATTATGTGGAAGGAATATGGCGATATTTTGTCATTATCGGACAAGTTATTATATTTTCGTTATTTTTTTTTTAAATTAAATTATTTCGCCGAATCTGTGGCTGAGCAATCGCAAAAATCTGTTTTAAAACTTATTTTAAACTTGAAAAAAAATCCGAATAATCTGTTTACATCTATCTGCCACTTTCAATTTAAAACGGCACCATAAAAAAACGTCGTCATTTATCTTAGTCATAAGTTTTTAAACTTTCGGAACAAATTATATTCTTTATTTTTTCAAATTTTAAACAAAGAATCGCATAATTAAACAATAAAACGTTAAATATTTTATTTTATTCTAAAAATTCGATTAAGAGCGTATTTCTGGCGTCTTTTTTTTTAATTTTCCGCTTCCCTTAAGTTTGTTCGGAATCAAAGGAATCTCGCCTTTGAATATCATAATAATTATTTTTGGTTATAAATTTGATGAATAAATATTATTCTACATTTTTAACCCGTTAGCACTTTTTTATTCAATACAGAGTGTATAAAAAAATAATATTACGTGTCGTATTGACGTAACTTTGGACAATGTTCAGAATTTCGAGCATCGAAGTTCAGCCGCTTATACCTCGTACCCAATAATCCCGACGGTCGAGCACCCCGATATTTACATGAGACTTAGCAGCTATATGTAGCATATCGATTATATACTGTAATATTTATATATAAATTTATTTTAATATTTTTAACGACAATATAATGCACTTATTGGCTAGGACACAAGGAAGTGTTGGAACCGCAAGCCAGATATATTACCAGCTTTCAGAGACGGTTCGCAATTCATCTAGACAAGTGTTTCAGACCTAGCGCCTTAACACAGTACATTTTCCTGAAATATTTCGTTGTATTAGGTTTAATCCGATGCAAATATTATGATTTTCTATTATGCTTTTTTAAACGTTGAATTTTGCCGCAAAATTTGGACACGTTTGAAAAATAGCCTGGGTTTCTAAAGTTCAAAATTCAACATTTCGGTCACACATTTTCGATTTTCCACATTTCGCGATATTTTCCATCCACAAACTCAAAGCTTTTACTGCGACCACGAATTTATGGGCCACACGCTCGATTCGTTCCGACGAAAATAGATTTACGAAATCACGACTCTAAACGCCATCGGACATATTCAAACAAAATAGATGAAAGGCTTCTTGAGGTAGTAAAAAATTGGACAGGTTCAAATTTTGTAAAAAAAAATATTTTATTTATATAATAAAATGTTTTTCATTCATTCAAATTATTTTGATCATAATCATAAATGTATTCTTATATAAAAAAAAAATTGCTTGATTTTCCCGGAAAATTGTGTCAAATTTCAAAATTAATCACTTTAAAAATGAACTTATCCCGCTTTAGCCGGAGCCATCAATTTCTGCCTCGCACATTATGTCCCGGGCGACCACGTTTCTAATTTAGTCAGAGATAGTCATAAGCTTTTTCATTAGGACCTTTTTAGGTTTTGTGTGACTAATATGGGAGGCGGGGAGTCCCCCTGGTCCTAGAACCCCTGCCTTGACAAACAAGGCTTTATCCCTTGCGGGTTGTCGGTTTACGATTTCAGTAGAAAAGCTTAGACGCGGAATACGAATTGAGCTCCGGGACCACACACCTGTCTTACGCATATTGAGAGATAAGACCTAATTTTATACGTTTGCGAGAGACAGACCTTAAGGCCCAGGCAACGCTGTTTTTTTTCCTGAACACAAATTTGTCATTTTCTCCCTGACAGCCATTTTCGGGGACGGAATTCAAAATTTCAAAGCGGATAAACCGTGGTGTGTGTCGTTCAACGCTGGCATGAAAATCCCTGATATAGAAAAAAACATACGAATTGTTTTCATATCAAAATGTTGATGCATCGAAAGTCATCTATCACGTAATTAGCAGAGATTATGCTAATAACGCGAATTTCAGGAACTCTTTTTCGTGCCAATGCTACAAAATCTCTCCACAGCGCACTGAATGGAAGTGAAAGAACATCAATTATACTTAGCAGCGTTTTTACCGTCTGCAAAAAAATCAATCTCAGACTCCACAAATCCAAGTAAGGATTTGAGCCTGTAACATTTTCTGCACATTTATTTTCTTTGCAATCTGTTTCCCGCTGAATAATTTTACCTCAACGCAGAAATTTTGCGTGATAAATGTCGGAAAATTAACTACGCTTCGCGGTGATTTTTCATTTTATTAAAAGCTACTTCATTTTTAAATACATTACACATAATTAATCATTATTTTTAATCTAATTTATCGTCAATATCTTACGGAGAACAATTGTATCATTATTTTATTATTTACAAAAACGAACCAAATAATTCTTATCATTTTCCTCCATAAGCTTGATTTCATCAATCTATTGGTTAAATCTTCTAAATCAATATATAGTGTCCTGTAGGATTTGATTGTTTATAGAATTATGATTTAAGTAAAATTTCTACTGACACGTGCCGCGAGAATTCAGCGGCGGCGTATCTTCAATCTGCGGTGGGACATAGCCGAGAATCTGTATCATTAGTTAAAAAATCCAAAATATGAAGCATGTTATGAATAACAATTTGTATTCTTAGAATAATTCATTTTTGAAAATAAAGCCAAGATATCTATGAAGATTTCATCAATATCTTGATTTGAAATGCTTGGAGTTTATTTTCCATTGTAAATAGACCCCCTCTAGGGACGACCCAGTTGGCTTCGAGCCGCCGTTGCGGATCGGTTAATTTGTTATATCTGTTAAAAACAAATATAAAAGCCATTCATTGCTTATTGTAAAATACAAATATATCATCACCATTGTCATTAATTTAAATCCTAATTTTAAAAATAAGTAATAAATTCATCCCTCACAAAATTATTAATATGTGCTAATTATTATAATTATTATTATAACGTGCACGATTTTTTTTTTATTAATAACAAAGTGCAAAATATATAGAAAGTTGGAAACGGCGAAAGTGCAATACAAAATCGTTCTTATGAATGGCCTCGTCTATTTTAAACGAACAAAGATTTATGCTATTCTTTTATGTTTATATTTTGAAGTTTGACGTTGAAGAAATTATAGTTAGAGATAATATTAAGAAATTATTTATTCAAATTTGTTTTTGTCTAATTCTACAAGTGGCCTGCGGACCACCATTTGAACATAACTAGCTGATCTAAACACTTTTCATTTAGCTCATGAGCTATCCATCTCCCCTGCTTCCACTTCCTAACGACTTTTTTAAATACTCTTGAATACTCGAACTCAATTATTCTCTTTTTTTGTAATATATAAAATAAGATTAATTATAATTTTTCTAATTGGTATAGCATAATCTACTTCTTCAAGTTTTTCATATCAAAATTTATTGAACCATCTATAACATTTAAATACAGTCAGCCCTCCTCTCTCTAGCGTTTCCTCCTAGCGTTTCCTCTAAATCACTGCGTTTTACAAAATTCCTTGTCAACCAAAGAGCATTGACCTTTATTTCGCTCGGCAACGTATTATAGATTTACAGGAAACGTTATAGGAGGGTAGGTCAACCCTCCTATAACGTTTTCTCTAAATTGCTTCTTTCTACAAAATGCTAATATTTTCGAGGTCAAATTATATATTTCGTAAATATAGAATACATTGTCCAGCGAAATAAAGTTAATGCTCTTTGGTTGACAAGGCATTTTGTAGAAAATAGTGATTGAAAGGAAACGTTATAGAAGGGCTGACTATATCTAAATCATCACCAAGTAGGCCACAAATGATTTTAATAGCAATTGTTTTTTAAAATCAAATTTTGAATGAATTCTTCACCTGATAAAAATATATAATTATTGAATAAAACAAATAATTTTCAGGCTATACAAAAAAATGTTAAATTTAGCTTTTAGAATACTTCATAATGTAGTTTTTTTTACTATTTAAAGATCTTTGATATATATTTAAATTCTCAACGACAATTGCTTTAAAATTTAATAAGTATGAACATGTGATTATATTCAACATGTACATATTTATATTTGAATTACATAAATCTCTGATATGCATTGAATACTCTTTTGCTCTTAATACGCACGAATCTTCGTAACATTTTTAATAAATCATCCGGCGAACGAGCATACAAGCAATTTGCAGAGAAATCTCGCCGTAACGACTTCTTGATTCAAGACATATTTCATTTCGGCGTGAAAAAAATTGAAATTTTTTACCCGGGCGTACTTAGTGTGTTTGCTTTTAATTTCGGATACACCTCGGCTCGACTAGAAAAATATCCGGGCATACATTTTATTATGGTAATTCGTAATTCCCGCCAACGAATCCATTTCGACACGCCGTTCCGGAAGCCATTTGCACATTTATCGCGTTTTTCAACAACAATTTATTCGGCTGAAAAAAAATATAACTCATAGCCGAATTAACTAATTTCATTCCGGACCCAATTGCAAATCATGTGGTCTTCGAATGACATGACACTCGGTTTCCGATAGCAATAAATCTACCCCGATACCAAACAGTTTTAATGTATGTAGGTAACCTCGACGAAGAAACGATTCAACGATATTGAATGTATATATGTTTTCATTGTATATAAATATTGTATGAATAATGCCAATATCCATTATTATAGAAACCCATCGGTTATCAACCCCAGAATTTGATTTGCATATTATTGCGTAATAACGATATTGACACGTGATTTATTCGCCTCTTTTCTCAAACAAATGTTATTATCGATCCGTAATATACTTAGATGACTTTCATTTTTGTGGTCGGACAGCATCAGACGCCTCTGCTGAACGCAAACCTGAATTATTCGCCGTCGACCATGCTCCATATCAAAAGGTCTTAATAATTGAGGGAATCCAATCCGCAAAAGCCCTCTCGGGATCATATGGAAACATAAGTTAATTAAATTTTATGTTCAGGCCATGTGCGGTGGTCAAAGGGTTAAAAGCCTTTCAAATAAAGCCGTAAAACATGGATGTAATACGATAGATTTTCCAAACAACCTGTATCGTGATGATAATAATAATACTACCACGTACTTAACTCAACATTTCAACTTCTCTGCATGTATTATATTAATATTAATTATATTCATTTTATTCGTGTAGTTAAAAATAGTAACTTTCATTAGCAGAATAGCTGCAATTCTGTAAAAATTTACAATTATTAAAACTACTTAAAATATAACGTTGAGATGATAATATTTAAAAAAAAAATAAAATGACCAGTCATAAAATATAATTTTAATTCATTCTTAATGTGATTTTTTTTTCATTAAATTTTTCAGTGTACCTTTACTAAAGTTGTGATGAAATTCTGTGTCTGCATCAAAAATAAATTCCAAACATAATTTTCGCATTAAAAATTGTTTCGAAAGAAAATTTCATTGCCGTAACCTGGCCGCAGAATAATAAAGGACCATCTTCACTTGTTTTGGCGCAGATTTTGCTTAAAATTTTCAGCCACATCGACAACTTAGCAGATTCCGGAAACGTTTCAAACTTGTCCAAACTGACTTCGCCGCTCTTTGCCTGTACCAACTATCTCCTTATGCCTATTAGTCATTCAGGCCGTGCGAAATTGGAACACCATCAATTTGCATTAACATTTAAAATACATTCGATGTCATAATTATCCGCTCGATAAATTTGACCCCAAACTTTTTGCGGTCACTAAATTCTAAATAAATTAGCCGCAATCACGGTTATTACCCGGCCATTGGTTTTAATAGCGAATAGACCCGAGGGACTAAGTGATATTAAATTAATGAAAATGTTGTTTGAAGTATGGTTACTATAATAAGTATTCTTTTAAATATTTATCTATTTTATTAAAAACAAAAATAAGATTTCGAATATGTTATAATCGAATTTTATATGCACTTCAAATGAGACTTTTCTGGACCATGGATTCTCAGCGATAATTCTTTTGCGGCTCATTTGTATTCGAGCTCTAATGAATTTTAATGGCTGTCCTGATTTAGTTGCATCCCTTACATTATTTGCTCGATTTAAATGTTTTATAACAAAATTGTACGCAAATGTCAATATTGGTGTTGGCACACATCATAAGTTTCAGTAATGGCTTCAGTGACCTTGCTCGGCATTAAGCCTTGATAAAAACAATCCCATCGTCTGGTGTGTTTATTATTTGTGTTGTTGTGGTTTAACTTCTTATTGTTTACAATAAAAAACAATTTATTGAACAGACATGTTTCTAAAAAAAATTCAGAGATACAATATATTCGCGATTATCCATGCTAACAGCGAGAGGGGCCGTATAATCTAAACTATTAGGTTTTATTTAATTTAAACCACACCATCACTTGCATTCCCATTCTCTTTTTCTCTTAGATGCGATTAATAATAATATTAATATATGTATTGCTTATACGTTGAAAACCTGGAATACAATAATTGTATTCTATGCACTTCTTGCTCTATTGTGCGACATTTGCTCATATATTTTAGATATTTAACTTATTTTTAATTTATTTATCCGGTGGAGACTATGAATCCAGGGAATTCTTTATGAAACTGGCCAGGGGGTATGTAAGTGTAAGTGGCCCATTACTTCGCATGTTTATAAAAATATTTATGTAGGTAGTTTGGCGCGTTAGAATTTATTTATTTAATGCCATATATCCTTCATTAAAAAAATCCATTGAATAAATGTGCATAAGCAAACGAGTTCGGGCGCAGCTGCACAAAAATTAACCAGTGTCGTGGTTTGACACTCGAAGAATTATTAATGTAAAAGACGTATTCCCCTTGCATCTTTAGAATTTTTATATGGGTGATGGCACTTTGAAATCTCTCTGTTATGCCACCCATCCATTGTAGTCAAATACATAAATAAATAAACACAATTAATACTGTTAGCGAATGGGATGAACGTGATACTCCAATTGCTCAATATTTGGATTCAAATTAGTGAGGCAAAGTCTTATATCTCCACGTTCAATAATTTATTTTTTTCGTAGGTAGATTGGGAACCGCGCTTAAACTCCTTTCCATTAGTTATGAAGATAGAAAAGTTAACATAAATTTTCTTGTGATACAGGATAAACTACCGGATAATATTTCTAAAGCTTTAACTGCTGATATTCCTTTTTAAACAGCAAGTTTTTTTGTTTCTGGGTTATTAATCCAGCATAAATAGACTCCGATCACGTGGATCCGACCCCATTTACATCTCAAGGACCCCATTTTTTTACCCTGACATAGAGCCCTTGCAAATGAAAATCGACCCCTGGGGATCAATATAGGCCACTTTGAAAATTATTGCATTAAATACTCTTGGTTTTTAGCTTTTAATTTATTAGAAAGATTGCGTAGCAAGCGAGTTTCGAGGAAACTTGAATTACCCACCCGATCATAAAGTTATCCTCGAACCCCTGCGTTTTTCTCGCCGTATGTGCCGATGTAAAATCTTATTGGAACACTTATGGTCTTCCTAATGCAAATTTGTCGATTCCAAAGCAAGACAAATGTCCCCAAAATGTTTTAACCGTATATTTAGATATATCTTGTATCTTTTTGGCAGGCATGATCACCATATCAATAAATGAATCCTCCACTTGGATATTAATTATTAAAATCGTCTGATTTTTCTTGAATATCTCTTTTAATATAAATCCTACATGTCACAAACTTTTTGTATTTGTTTAATAAAATCATTAGAATAAATATTATAAATAATCATTGACCTTTATTTTCCTCAATTGCGAAACAAATAAAAACAACAATACTCGCTTCTGTTGTCACGAGCACATTGTTTTTTTCTCGCGCATTCGGTACGACGTGCCAAGTGCGAGTGAAACGTATACTAGTGACACGTGCCGCGAGAATTTGACGGGTCGGTCTACCATGTGCGTGTCATTTAGCCGTCATATTGATTAGTAGAAAAATCCAAAATATTGACCAAATTTTGAAGCATATCACGAATAACTATTTTTATTTTTTGAACAATCCATTTGAAAAAAAGTCAAAATATTGATGAAGAATTCATCAATATCTTAACCTGAAATGCTTGGGGTCTATTTTCTATTACAAACACCCTTCGGACGTGGCTGTTACCTTTTTCACTTCTAATGTCACCCGTAATTACCCAGTCTGTGTGAGATCTGCTTTCTTAGAAGTTTATTGCTAACTGTTATTTTTTAAATAATTACATGGGTCAAAAAAATATTATATTGTGTCTATTTACCTATTTAGAGTTGTACTAATTCTACTCTCGTATCACGTGTATTGTGAATGGCTTTTAACTGTACTCTGCTTTATTTAATCAATCTACTAACTAACCTATACAGATACTGTTAATTCTATTATAGATATGCCGTTAGCAGTATTCGAAAGGTCATGCAGTATCGAGGAATTATACATATCTAATTGGAATAGTTTGTCTTTGGACGATCAAAATTATTAGTGTGACGTTCGCCACGGCTAATTAAACTGTCGAATAACGCCGGTAATCATACACGGTGACGTATTATGGATTATGTATTCCATGTCGCATGTTTCCACGTGTACACAACAATGTACATATTTAATTTACATTTTTATAATTGGTCCAATTCAGCGACATCAGCTAACTGCTGCTATAAATATTGCCCCCGTCCCCGTCTAAACGTGTTAAGCCCCGGCGACTCCGCCCCCCGGTCCCGCGGCCGACAAGCCGTGTCGTCACGCCGCCCCGGAACAAAACAAATGAAGTCGCAAAAATGCAAAACTCGGCACAATTTGGGAATTTCCATAGGCGCGCCCCTACCCCCCAGCATCCGCGATCTCTACGGTCACCCGGGCGACGCAAACTGCTGCATGTTAATTGCGTTTGCAAATGTTCCGAACGCTGCTGGTCCGAAACATGAATATGCATAGGCTCGATCTCTCCTCCCTCCCTCGGATTCCCATCCCGCCTCCGGGTAGCTATCGGTCTGGTATCGAAAGCCGCACGATTATTCGCCGATCCTTAATCTAATTGTGGGATCGGGGATTAAAATTCATCTGGAGGGTCGCGACCCACCCCGCGGGAAATCCCTCGGATGCTGCCGAAGCTCCTAACTGCCCCTCTCATGACCTACATGCGTCCTCTCCGCTGGCATTTGAATTCGCCAATAAAAATATGAAATTAATATTTTTCATATTTTAGTAGTCATCATGACACCTATTTTTTTATTATTTCAAATATTCAGAGGATCCTCTCTTAACGAAAATCTCACATAACAAACAAAATAAGCTATGAAACAATGAATCGCTCAACGAGCGACATTTCGCATAACGAGTGATTACACATTTTTCGAAATTTGTGTTTAAACATAATAATTACAATTTTTTGGTGCAAGTTTATATACAACCCATGTAAAAATGTTCATGAAGATAGCGAAATACATGTAGCCCCCGTTAATTGCGATCTTTAAAAAAAAATGTAAAATTCATGAAGCAGAAGTTTTTTGTAAGATGGAATGAAAAATTTATAGAGCATTCGGTTAAAGGACTTCAATTTACTAAATTTACACCATATTTCTGTAAATCTCACAATGGAGGAGAATCAGTTTTCAAATCAAGTAAAGATTTGTTGGTCGAATAAGAAAATGATAAAACTTGCATAGCTCTAAAATAATTGGTAAATCGGCCTTTAGAATTCTGAAATTATTCATGAAATTTAATTTATAATGTATACGAGACGAGAGTTTTTCGAAAACGAATGGCACGTATGTTTATTTTTATAGATGAAAATACTGCTTCTGTATTTAAAAGAGCAAAAGATTATATATATATTCTTTTAAGCGCAAATGCATCCGCAGAATTTAAATTGAAACCATTTTTCAATTAGAAACTCTAAGTGCCATGAAAAGTTATACTAATAACAATTCACCAGTTTGACCAAACAAAGGAATCTAGATTCATTTTGCAACGTGGAACAAAATAAATGAATTTGGTTTATTATTATATATTTTATTAATAAAGTATTTTTTAATAATTTAAAATTATTTTTTATAAATCCCCCGTTGTTCGCAAAATTTTGCTTATCGCGGTCTTGCCCAGAACGTATCCCCAGCGATCAACGAGGGTTACCTGTATCATTTACACATCGTTCCCCGCTTTATGATGATCGAAAATACATGGAAAGAGGTTAGCAAGAGAACCCTCACTTTTTCTTGGATGCAGCTTTGGACTGGAGATCGTTGTTGAATGTGACTGAGAGGTTTGACACTGTACCTGTAGAGTCTGTAGTCAACGATATTGTCTTTGGCCAAGATCACGGTATTGGAGGTGGATAACAATGATATCGATGAGCTTGTTGAATAGCACATTTAAGAGTTGACTAGCGAAAAGCTTATAAAGCTGCATTATATTTCACAATAAGAAGTTGTGGATGAAAGATTATCGGAGAAGGAGGTAATACTAAAGCAACAATCCTTATTGTGCAATAAGAGAAATTCAGAAAGCATGGAAATTATCGATACATTAAGAAGCATCACTCTAAAAATACAGTGGCTATACGCCCTACGAATTTATTTAATGATGATATTGTGTAGCATCTTAACCAAATTTGGAAGTATAGGCAAGAACAAATGTCCCTAGACACCTTTCTAGTAAAAAAAAATTTTTCATAAATAATATTTTTTTCTATATATCAAATTCGTATTCCAATTTGACCAAAAAAAAATATTTGTGAAAAAATAATGATGCTAAAATGCAATTTCTAGAATCTTTATAAAGGATTCTTATTAAAAATAATTCTTTCTAGAAATTTTATTAAAAAAATCTATTCGACTATGGACAATATGCATAAATAACACAGGTCATCCCTTAAAATATGCGATTTTTTTTAAATTGCATGAACTAAATATCAGAAGGGAGCAGGATAAATTACCTGCATCTACTTACTATTTACGTAGGTAGAAATGTATCTTGTTATTATTCTTAGTGCAGTTCGATTTTAACGGATATTGTTTTCAAGCTTTAATGAATGTATCAAAAAAGCATATTAGGCATATTTTACTTTGTGAAAATTATAAAGGCAACTACGCAATGGAATATTAACTTGAAATCAACAGATGGAGGACGGATAATAAGCATAAGACAGTATCAACGGTAGTTTTAAAAATTCCGAGCCGGAAACTATAGCCTTAAAGACGGGCCACATTCTAGGAGATCTGTAGAGCTCGACGAGGACGTTATGCAAACCTTAGTGGAATACAGCTTTACTGTAATAACAGAGCAACAATTAGCAAAGCTAGGATTCATTGACACCCGTTTGCCTAAAGAAAAATCAGCAAATAAGGGCAATAAGTTCCTCACAAACCTAATCCTTAAAAACTGAGTCTTATCACTTGTAGAGAGTATAGGCGTACTCTTTATCGTCTTTTTACGTCTCAAGAATGAAACTTTTTCAACCGAATAGTCACAGGTGACAAAAATCGAATTCTTTATTAAAAGTGTCAAGAGCAGAATACAAAGAACTGTTGTTATCTGTTTGGTGAAGTATTAATGGTTTAGTCCACTTTGATTTTTTAAATCCCACTCAAGGCAAAAAGTATTCTCTCATCAGGATGCTCGGCCACATAAAGCGAGGATGACATAATAAAAGCTGAAGCAGTTTGAATGGGAAACGATAATTACCTGCCATATTCCCCGTACATTGTCCCATCTGATTATAATTTATTCTGCAGTCTGCAAAATTATTTTATCAAAAAGAAAATATATTCTCTAGACACAAAGTCAGAACAGTAATTAACGGCGAGTAAATTTCATATTCTTGGGGCGTTAGTTAAACTAAAATAATGTACAATTATTTAGAAAATGCATAAATTATAATATAATATCATCGGACCAAGCAGCAAGTAATGCGACATTTAAAGAAATCATCTTTATTAAAGAAAGAAATATTGTAACAATTATAATGATATTATATAATATTCGTTTATATACGTATATAATTACGAAGAAACTCCTAAGTGCATTTTAACGTTATCTGATAATTGAATTAATCAATCGTCTGACAAGTACTTTAGTCCTTGCGCAAATAACAGAGTACTTCAGCAACCAATAACATTAAATTAAATATATTATATTTTTATCATATACATAAATACGTGTGTATATTTTACCTGCCAAGAATTTTTTTTTCGATTCAAATATATATTTTTTATATGAATTGAATCCCAGAAGTCGTTTTATGAAATAGAAAAAAAGTTATTACTCACGTGTGGGGACGCTAGAATCAGAACCTCAAAGCAAGGGCGCAGATCAAATAAAAACTTAAAATAATGAGGGCACCGAATGTGTAATTGGAATTTTAGAAAAATCATATTTTAATACTAATTGCTTCCTTTGGGAATATTTAAATAGAATATTCAACCCGTATGTAATAATATGGTATATGTTTGTTATATATAACATCGACGTACTCTAATTGTGATTGAGGAAGGTTAATGTCTATAAATATATATGCTGGTATATATATATATATATTGCTCATGTACTTAGATTTTAGTAAAATAGTATTTTATAATATTGTATAATGTTTAATTATTTTTTTTTATTTCAATAATAATAGATTACGAGATGGCATCAGTTTTATCAATATGTTATAATATACCCATGATACAATACTCTGATTTACCTAATTAAATTATGATTACGCTAATCTTATCCTATACAATTCAAGTGGTATATAATAAGTATCGGACAGAAACACAAAGGCTACGAAATTTAAGCGGCGGAACACTGGACAAAGTTGTTAGCTACTCGAATTCCCCATTGACATGCAATGTCCAGCATTAAAACCAACACAACAGCAATTTCCCATGTACAACTCCCAAAGAAATTCATCATTAATTATTAATCATTTTCGGCGGATTTAAGCGTTCGTTAAATCCGTTAATCTCTTAATTAACTTTACGGGTCACGGCTTTCAAAATATCATTTTTAAAGTCCTAATTAAATTTCTATGCAAAATTATTTTCCGTCTGTTTGTTTGTATACATTGAGGGGGAGGGGCGGTAAGCGAACTCATTAGCCAGTCAACATTGATGAAGTCGTTACGCATTCAAATTTCTTTACCAAATTTTCAGCAATTTGGCCAAATGCCCGGTTTACTCTTCTTATATATTTGAACATCCCTCGTCAATGTCAAAATTTTGTACTAGTATCCGTATATATATATATATTTTCAATTTTTCCAAATTTCCCGGGTCCCGTTAAAATATTCTCGGGGAATTTTCCGCTCGGCGGACACACGTGCTTTTTCATTCTGAATACGAAAAAAAATCGTACGCTCTAAATTTCGACAGTGTACCACTCCGAGGGATAAATAAATTTAAAGCCATAAATAAACCGTCGGAAATAAATCGAATTTAATCATATCTATTGTGCACGATGCTGCTCTAATAATTGTTATTTATTAGCAAGAAAAATAAATAAAATAAAATATTCTATATATCCATTACTGAATTTATTATTTAGGATTGACCTTTGTCCCTTAGTAAAAAAAAAACCATTTTGCTAGAACTACGCTGGCCCTTAGGGATGTTTTGGCGTATAAAAAATTTCCGAGGTCGATCAGGTACGTAAGCACTTGGAAAACTTGGGCTAAGAAATTGGACGGTTGTTTCGTTTTAATTTTCCGTTGTTCAGACGTCACGTACGAAGGAGCAAACTAAAAATTTTCTCTCCAAATACAAATATCATAATTAATATTTTAATATAAAAAAATAATATATACTATTTATAATTTGTGTTTTATGGAAACGTCAGATTTTAATCGATATAGTCATGTGAGTTTTAATTATGTTTGCAGAGAGGTGCATACGGCCGGATTTTACCATGGGCGTAAGCTTCTGCTTTTTAATTAAAATCTCAGGGGCGACCACCCTTTGTGCTTGCTGGCTAGCTGGCTGGCTTTAACAACGTCATTGTCAACTCTAGGAGTCTGAATAATGAAGCACATAGTTATCTTATTAGTGAAGACTGTTTTCATAATACCCAGTGGCTGTTGAACCCTCGCCTAGCCCACCCCTATTAACAAATGACTTGGCTCAGTCTACTTGCCATTGTAAATATTTTTTAGTAATTACTAAGACGGGCTCTATATTAATTAATCAAGACGTATTTTATCTGTCACTTTCTAATTTATTTAGCTCCCGTGTCAACATATTTACATCCTCTTGATAATCCAGATTTACAATATTTATTTTTAATATTAGACGAAACAATTCATTAATAATAATATATAAGCTCATACTCTACAAATTGCAAAGCAATTTTAAATCTCAATCGTATTAGAAATCGAGATCGAAACAATTGTACCGTGAAACGAGTTTTTATCCGAATCCAGAGCGTCTATTCCCTTTATTAAGAAGAGACCCATTCCAAGCGTGTTTTATTACTTAAAATCTATAAAAAAAATCCTATTCCAATCATCCCCATTGTTCGATTATGTCATCGCAGAGACTATCGGTTTATCCGGCTACATGGTTAATCCATTTATTGCAACAGTGCATCGCGTGTGAATTGTCTGTGCACGCCGTAATGATCCTCGCAGACCTATTGACGCTATTAGTTTCCCAAAGGATCAATTAAACTTTGATTAATCAATACACATTCCAATTCCATACCAATTTGACTAAATTAATCTTTGTTCTAGCTATTATTATTTACTATATAAAATATTTATAATGTAAATATTTTAACTGCAAGTGAGTGTAACTTCAAGTTTAATTACATAATCGATCAATGAGCTAAATAACGAATAAATTGATCAAAGTGTTATGAAAATTATCCAACCGTATTATTTCGTTATTCATATAATTGTGTATTATTTGCAACAATATGTTATTTATTAATTATTTCATATATTATATATTTTTTTCTAGAGAAGAACTTTTAATGAAATTAAATTTCTCACATTCCGTATTATGGTATAATCTTGAATAAATTAACATATGAAAATATGAAATCCAGGCTTTCATTCCGCGAATTTTCGTCGACACCCCAACAACGAAAAAAATACCGGTTATTTGAATTTCTAAGATCCGTATTATTCAAACGATCTTTCACGGCAAACATTAGCGGCTGGATGCAATTTTCCTCATCATTTTTCAGCACACGATTCGGGACCGAGCACTTTCCGCTAAATATGCGGAAATTGCACGGCTTACGTAACAGAGCTCCGACTCCTCCACACCGGCTAGGAATTCAGAAAACAATATAGTCGGCGTAAAGATAAAACAGGGTAGCCGAGGGGGGCGGATGTGGGAATGGGGAGGTATGGTGTGAAGTGGCCTCGGGCGCCACTGGACTCCTTTTTTATTAGCCTGGACCCCCGAAGAGGAAGAGCCTTTTATTAATCTGCTCTCTGACAATAAGGGGGATACCACCTTCCTCAATCATATACCAAAAAACCAAAAGTCCATTCAAGCCATCAATTCACATACCTTATGGAGCGAAATTGAATTATTTTTTGTGATTTATTCACAGTTTTATGTTCGCACATTTAACATTATTCATGTTCCGTTTTAATCATCTCACCATACGATGTTTAAACTGAATATACTTACGGTTTCATTTATATATGTATTTTTTATCGATGAACACGATCTTTAAGTAGAAATCCAACCGAATGCAACACGTTGCATTCGGATAGTTATAATCATTTATTGCATTCGTATACATACATATCAAACATTGAAATGACAAAATAACAATATGTTTTTTTGTGTATATTTAAAATTTTCCTCGTCAGAAAATTAAATTTTTGATTAGCATAATTGATTTCAGTTATTCTTTATCGTTACACTGTAAAAAATATCATCTTCAATATCAAAACTGGTTTTATTTCTAATTTTTAGCTATATGTAAGTAAATAATTAAACACAATATATTTATTATAATTATTCCGAAGTTTTTTATCAATTCTTCTACTTATATATATTTATAACTACTGCTTTTTTTTCAGGGATTGCAGGGTTTTTTATAGACATGTCAATCTTAGCTTGTGTTTTTGTTTATTTTCTTAATAAAATGTATAATAACAGCTAAGTCATTGCTAAATCACATTTATTTATTTATTTTTGACTACGATGGGTGGATAACAACAAAAAGACCCCAAAGATCGAGTCATATAAAAGTATGGTGCAGTAATTTTTTTACTTTAAAATTGTGGGTTTTTTTTAACAATATAATATATTTATTTATTTATTTGACTACGATGGATAGATAGCATTACATAAAGATTCCAGAACGCCATTCACACAGATAATGATTTGATAAAGATTCTAAAGATGCAACGGGGGTGATTCTCTCACCTATATTCCTTACAGTGTCAAACTATGACACTGGTTAATTTTTTTAATTATTTCAGTTGGATTTAAATTTACATTATTTTTATATAATTATATATTTAACAAAGTATAGATAGGATTAGATTAATTAATTCCAACATACCAAACTACCAACATAAGTATTATTTTTATAAAACATGTGGAGGTAATGGGTGTCTTTCTCTTACATACCCTCTGCCTAGTGTAATAAAGAATTTCCTGAATTCATATATTTCTTCGGACACCTATAGGACTATTTACTAATCTCAGTCGCGGTTAACTTACATTATCGAAATAGTATGCGTATTACCTACAAGCCATATCACTGGTACATATGGTATACCATCGAAGATCTATCGATGTCCTGAGTCGATATTTTTTATTTTTTTAATTCTATTACAAATCTGGACTAAGGCTAAATCCATTAGCACCATTTTTTTGTGCTTTGGTTTTATCTATTTTTATTTTTTTTATTTATTTAAAATATTTCATCTTGGTTTGTGAGTTCCTCAAAATATTTTGATAAAAATTAACGTATATCTTCATTATCAACTTTCAGATTAAGCAAAATATATCTCTTCTATTTTCTTATCTACGATCTTTCCGATCTTTCTCTCTTCCTGCAATTGCATGGGCAAAAGTTATTATTAATTATTTTGAAATTAGCAAAAAAAAAATTTTATAAATTATTGGATTTATCTAGGCAGAATTATTATTCAATTAATTATTCACACTAGTTATGCATTTCTATTCAAATTAAACTGAATGCAGGTTAGATGTATTTTGCTAATTGCTTTTAATTATCAAATGCATGCGGGTTATGTCGATTGTATGATAATTATATTATCTATAATAAAGGTTCAATTAAATCTGCCATTGTGAACACTATATTTATTTTCACTAATACCCATGCAAAAAATATGTATCTAATATTTATTTTAATATTTTCAGTATTTTGTCGTGTAAGTCGTGAAACAAATAAATATCATTATGTTAATATTAGTATTATTTTTATATAAACTATTAATTCACTTTCCCTCATTTTTGAGATATATAGTGCAGTGGTTTTCCGTCTTCTTCTGCACCGTAGTGATTTTTTATACTGAAGAGTGCTACTTCCCGCTCCCAGCTTATATTCTTTACAATTATTTTTTTTTGAAATATAGGTCGTCAGCCTCCACCCCCTCTGTTGACCAGCGTCACTTGGAATTCTTCGGATTAATCACCCAATCGAGTACTATCTGCGCTCAGTAGCGGTTAGCTTGATCATAATTCGATTTTAATTACATTCAAGCCATGACGGGTCTTGATTTTCAATTTATTTTTATTCATATGTCCTGTATCTTCTCAAATAATTGAGAGTATATACTATCATATAGTTATATACATCGACCAAATATAGAGTGTTTCAATCAGCTACAGAATTAGAGCCGGTGGCACCAGTCTATTTCATTCGGCTTTCGCTAGTAATCCTATTTCCGTTTTGTTTTTTGTCAGTACAAACGCAAAAATAGTCTCATCAAAATAATTTAAAAATAAATGAGTGCGCGTATTTTTTGTATGCTCCAGATTAAATGTATAAGTTGGTTTTTGTAAATTTTCCCGCCGGCATATTTTCGCAGAGATATTGCTAATTCCCGAGAGACTCGCTTTGAGGTATGAAGACAGGTTCTTGCAAAATTATTCACAGCACCCACAATCCCGACACCATTAGCTTAATTGTGAGCTTTAGGATTATGAGAAAATGCTTTTTTTATATTTTCAAAATTGCGTTACTGAATGAGACATCCATCAATGGAGAAATTTTAAAATTGTATTTCATTATATATCGTGACATGTTTGCGCATTGCTCAAAAAAAATGCAGACGATTTTTTTTATTAGTTTTCTTTGAAAAACTATAGAAAATAACGTTAACTCGATAATATTAAATAAAAATAATAATAGTTTCGGTCGTATAGAACGTGTATTGAATTTTGATATGACATCGAACATTCTCAGTCCGTTGCTGGAATTTTCGCTTTTTTCTTTAACATCCATCATTGTTTCTATTAAATTGTAAAGTGTATCACAAATAAAACGATATATTCCTACATTTCAATTAATGCATTTACTTACAAAGTACCTACATTTTAGTCATTAAATTTAACGGGCAAATTGAACTAATTATTTCACGTTAATGGGGATGAAACTTTCGTCGTTGAAATGATATAGGTTCAGTACAGTCTACTGAAAACTTAGTTGCGTGGTTTTAATATTCATAAAAAATTGTCTTTATGAAATACGTATTTTTGTTCAGTTGTTAATAAACAATAAATTAAGAAATGTATTCTGAATTTATATGATTATGTAAATTATTGATATTTTTAAATTATAACTATTTAAAATATGACGAGTTTTGTTTTCAGAAATAACGCTTGCTTATTGAAATGTATAAAATAATCTCTTATGATATGTGTGTTGGATAACAAACAGAATGAGATTTATTTTAAAGCCTCAAACGAAATGGAAATGTGAAAATTCGGTTAAACGCTCGCAGGCTTTATGTAAATTATTCAAACATTCTCTTACGGGTAAAGAGATAGTTTTACAGAAATGTGTACATGTGTCTATTCGTAGTATTAAACATATTTAATTAAATCAGCATTTCATCTCTTGTATTGTAGAAAAATATTCATTATTGAATATAGCAGTATTGAAAAATATATTTTTAGCTACAATTCGTATTGTTTTATCTTTTAAAATTAAGCGCTCACTATATTTTGCTATGTACAAATGTATGTAGATGCCGAGAGGTTTTGCGTGTGCAAATAAATTTAAAATTCATCAAAAGCGTAACTCTAATATTCAAATTAGTCCTTTGAAAGAGAACAAGTTGAAAGGCGAGAGCAAAAAGCGAGTTGCCCAACTAAAGCCATTTGTGGTATCCGTTGTTCTGTAAACGGAGAAGGATCACATTGTGTCTACGGAGTCATTTACCTAGAGATAAGATTTTTATCCCTATCGCTAAAACATATCGTTTGGATATAGAAAATCGTAAATCTCCACACCGTAGACTTGTGTGCAGCGGGAATTGAAATTTAATTCTCTCGTCGAGGTGTGGCGCAATTTTCAGTTCCTAGCTTCTAAAGTTGTTAATGGTTGTTGAGGTTAGTTAGAGTGCCGAGGAAAGGTGCTACGCTGCTCTGCTTTGTTTAAAGGATGTAAATATTATATCATTAAAGTCTTTATCGACTGCTATTTAACTTTCATTCAAGTTTTCTTATTATCATTTGTTTTTGTTACAATCTTATTAATAATATGCGGAAAATACTACATTTTTATGAAAAAAAAATCCACTCTTTGTATTGCTGTTTATGCATTCGACCCAGTTAGCTCAAGATTATGATATAATATATTATCTCAGCGGTCATAACGCAGAACAATTTATTCATAATGGCGTACAATGAAAATAAACGATTAAATTATTTAGATTTTTTTAATAAGCAATTTTCGCTATAAGGTATCACTATGTTGTTCGTATTTGCGGTTGATATATTATGTCATTACAAGATCCCGGCATCACCTGCCAATGAACGCTGTCGCCTGATGAAAGTCCTCCGGTGGCACAATGGCGCCTGTCATGGCTTACGTTCCGCCATGCTCACAGTACCAAATCCCAGCGATCGACATGGGCCAATCCTCTCAGCCAACCCCAATCCTACCAGATTTCCGAAGAACAAATCAAACCTGCAAGTCGGTGTCGCAGCTGTCACACAATCAGCGGAATTGGCTGTTCCGCTCAACCGCGCCGTAAGCCGCCCCCTCGATGAATGCCAAATGCCTTCAGGAGCTTTTGCAGATGACGGAGCTTAACTCCTTTTTCAGTAGGTACGTCTATTCAGTCTCTCAAGCCGGCTCGTATATGGCGCGGTGTCTGGTATATTGCCGAAGTTTTGCTGCACCCAAAAGCTGGTGCTCTAGTTTTAGGAGATTAATGTCTCACGCGAACAATACGCGACGCTTTGCTTGACTACTAGGAAATTATTGTTGGTGGTGATATTGTTTTAAAATAAATGGCGTAAACCCTTATGATATTCTAATACATCAAATCTTCATTATATGTCGTGTCAGGCATAAATTAACCGCAATATTCAGACCGTTGCAGATAATTTATTAAGCTGATTTTAATACCTCATAATGAAAATCAATTTTAAAATAAGCAATTATGGTGTTTCTTAATCTTCTATTATACAAGATATAAGTGAGGTAAAATAATTTTTTAAAAGAATTAAAAATATATATTAGGTATAGTAAAAAGTCATGTCGTATTTTCAATGGGTAGTTTTAGAATCAGTTGTTTTTCGTCTTTTGACAAGTCAAAAAAGAAAGATTCAAAATGTAGGAATTTGGGTTCCCCACGCGTTGACCGACCGTAACAAATCGCAGAGGAAAAAACATGCGAACATCTGCAAGCGCAAGAGCTTACAACACCATTTCTTCGCAATGTAATCACCAGAGATGAGAAGTGAGTGTTGTACTCGAATATGAAGAGAAAAAATACAATGGCTTGAACGTATACAACAGCCGATTCAGACTACCATTTGTTTCGTTCTATGGAACACTTTTTTAAAAATAAATCATTCCAAACAGAAAGTAAGTGAAATCGGCCATTTCTATTTTTTTTTGTTCCACGTCTTAATTTTTCCAGAAAGGTATTATAGATTTGGAAAATAGATGAAAGAAGGTTATATAATGTAATGGTAACAATTTTATGTGAAAATAAATCAATAAATGTACAATTAAATTTGAATTTTATTGAAAAAATACGACAGGACTTTTTACTACACCTAATATGTTTAAGACAAATTTTATATATTTTGGCCAAAAACCTTTCATATTTTTATTTGCTTTTTAACAACACATAGAGGATGTACCAACATATTTATAGTCAGTTTGAATGATTATAACTTTTTTTTATTTATTACTAGTTTTTATTTACATATAAATAATATTTAAATTTAAAAAGAATCTACATAAAATATATAACCTTTCTTACCACCCCAGAAGCTCAAATTTATTACCGTTCTCGTCAATACACTGCTGATAAGGGTGAGCTATTGATTCCCAAACTTCTACTAACATTTAGTGTTGTTACACATCCTTGCTCAATTGCGGCTTTTAATTCTTCCAGTGTCGTCCGTTCTTGACTTCAACTTTAACCCTTTATAGGACAAAGGCTGAATTGGTTAATATATTAACCAGTCGCTTTAAGGTCTATATTTTAATGAGCGCCCATAGAAATTTCAACCTTAGTAACGTAATATTTTGTCGATAACGATTTAATTTGAATGTAGCTTCCTGGCTCCAAAAAATCTTCCTCTAAAACTGTGCATCCTGTTCACATTTTTCCAAAATTTTCCAATTCGCAAAATTATTCTCGTCGGTCCAGAACATCTTCATTGTTAGCATTTGTACCATTGTTGGAATGTAACCTCTCCAATTACAACGTCTTAAAATGCGATGAATACTTTACCAGCTGATGCCAATCTCACTACTTGATTGTATTGCAATTTTTTTGGATGTTTCGAAATATCTTACAGTCCTCTTTCTTGATGGATGAAACTCGTTGATTTTCTTGGTATTCCGAAACGTTGTCCATAAATATCCTGAAAGATTATTTCTGTTACAAACTTTTGTTATTGTTTTTATTAATCAGTAAATATTCTAAGGTTCTATATAGGCAATGATCTGAAGATTCAATGTCTGGTGAATACGGGGAATTCAAAGATACTGTATTTTTTGGAAAAAACAAAACTCCGCATATATGTTTATCGTACCTCATATATTGTATTTTATTTTCATAAATTTTCGTATTAAATTATTATTTTTTGCGCAATTTGTATCTGTACATAGTTTTCAGTTCAGTCAAGAGTTAAATCTACAGTATAAAAATAAACTTTACTAATAAAATTATTTACAACATTGTATAACACTTCGTATTTATGAAGCCAGTCATAATATAATTATAGGAATGATCGCGGATTTCCACAGTCGTAATAATGTTCCGAAACTCCATTATGTATTTTACATTTTCTCCTTAATTCTTTTAATTCTAAGCGCCACAATTATTGTGTCTAGACTTTTTATTTAATTAAGGCTGTTCATTATTATATAATTTGTTTATTTTAATTCTTTTAAAGAGCCATGTGCAGATAACTCGTCGAACAAATTAGATAGCAAGTGACCCAATTCATTTTATTCAACATTGACTGATATATCAGTTTGCTACTTTTTTACGCGTTTATTCGCAATCTTCTATGTTAGATGTATCGTCACATCTCGCATTTTAGTGTTTTACTATAATAAAAGTAAATATTTATTGCAAAATTTGGATGTTTATACAAAATACGAGATTATCATTACATTTACATATATACACACAATGGCCGCAAATTGAATCCCATTTGCACTAACAATCCGTGATGTGCGATCGAGCAGGGGCGTCCCGTGACAGTTTCATAGTTACGACGACCACTGGCGAAGCAGCGTCTATCCCACCCCCCGGTCTCATCCCACCCATCATCCCTCGTCGCGTTGATAAGCTGAAAACGATAATAAAACTGTGTGTAGTGGCGCGCCGCCATTAGGGTCCTGTAACCAAATGGGATCACGGGACCATTTGAATTAATTGGATGCGACAAGCGTACCCACTTATCCGCCCACAACTGCCCACTTTCACTTCTACGTTTTACTATCGACACTCACTCGTCCACTATCTCTGTACACTTACTAGTGGGGCTAAAAAACCGACACTGAACACAAAATATGTAAAATTAGATAGCCCGTGCTGCAGTATTAGAACGTTAAACTCGTCAAAGCCGAGTTAATGTGCAATTTTTATTCCCACTCTTAACCCATTAGCTGTAGTGATCCTCATTTAGACATCACGTACTTAATCTTACATAGTAACGCCATAACACAAAAAATATGAACGTTTTAGAAATTAAATACATGTATAATGTGTATTGATAAAACAAGCGTATTCATTTTACAATGTGTATTTATTTTATTTGCTACGTCTTTAGTTTTTGTCACAAAAGTGAAACATATTTTAATGGTATAAAAAACATTATGCACTACTGGTAATATTAGTCACAGCAAGCTTACTTTGTTTTGAAATGACACCTGAATATATTGATATCACTTTTTAGGTACAAAGGACCAAAATAACCCGATTAATACTTGGGTCTCATATCTAATACTAACAGGAGGTGTAATACATATTGGTGTTCGCTGTTTGCACGTTGTAAGTGGTAATCTTTAAAAGAAATCCATAAAAAGATTTCTCACCACCATATTTGAAATAAGCTCCTGGGATTCGCAAAAATATATGCTGTATTCAATGTGTTATTCAATTTAAAAAAAAGTTTTTTTTGTTTTATTTATTTATTTGACTAGGATAGATGGATGGCATAACAGACAGTTTCTAAAGCGCCATTCACCCATATAAAGAATCAAAAAAAATTCTAAAGATGCGAGGAGAATGAGACTCTCACGCTAATATCCCCCCCAGTATCCAACCACGACGCTGGTTAATTTTAATATTATTTCAGCTGGATTGAAATTTATATTATTTCTTTTATTTATTATTTTTTTAACGAAGGATAGATGGCACAACTTTAATTAATTCCAACGCGCCGAACTACCTATATATTATTTTTTTATAAAACATTCGGAGGTAGTAGGTCTCTTCCTATTACATACCCCCTCTGGCCAGTGTCATAAATAATTCCTAGAATTCGTAGTTTTCGTCGGACACCTATCTGACTACTAATTTAGCTCAGTCGCGGTATATTTGCATTATCAGAATAATATGTATGTTACCTACAACACATAATACTTTAATTTATACAATATGTAAAGCGAAAAATAATACCATTATTTTATTACGACAAAATGTTTAATAAATTCAAAACTATAAAATATTTTCCGTTATTTTCTATGTTCTTCCACTACATAATAGGCAGATTTTAATACCTTAATTATAAAATTTTGGGAGTTTCTTTTATTATTTAAATATGACTCTAATGGATTAAGGATTTGTTCAACATTTTTTTTTCTTGAAGCGAATATTCCATTAACTTAAAAATGTAAAAAATCCAATCAGTTAAAACAATTAAAAAATCTTTATGCAGGTAGTTTGACGTGTTGAAATAATTTAATATCATTTATCCTTCGTTGAATAAATAATTATAAAAAACACATAATATAAATTTCAATCTAACTGAAATAATATTAAAAATTAACCAGTGTCGTGGTTTGACACTGCGGGGAATATTAGCGTGAGAGACTCATTTCTCCGTTATATGGGTGTTTGGCGCTTTCTGTTATGCCATCCATCCATCGTAGTCAAATAAATAATGTATGACGAATTTTATCATTCTGCTGTAGATTATAAAAATTGAACGAATTGTATTTAATCAAAAATGCCATTTATTGGGTTAATATTATAATTTTTAATATATAAATATACACTAATTTATCTAGTTAGCCGTTTCTCTTTTTACATGCTTCAAATAATTAATTAATTACTTTTTACACAGTATTTTTTATTAAAACACGATAAAATTAATTAAAATTACTTTCATGAATAATTCATTACTGAAATTTTCCGACAGTGGGTGATTTTATGGGAGCTTTACGTGAACAACAGATGCGTTTATTATCAAATAATGACATTAAATGGATATAATATTTTACACATTTTTATTACACGCTAGTATGAATCGTATCCTGGCGCAAAACGAGAATCGGATGTAATATTCTCGAAAGAAAATGGATAATTTATTTTATTTTATTTCTTCACATAAAACGGTTTTTTTACATCTCGTAAAATATAATATCAAACATCTTCCACCTACGTTCCTTTTTAAAAAAATATATATAAAGTGAAAGAACCAAAATTTTGAAACACGAAATGGAAATACAATTACAAAATGATTATTTTTAACATACATAATAATATTATGAAATAAAATGTTTTAACTAATCATATTTTGAGCTTTTACTTATCATCAACAAATTTAGTATACTGTTTATATATTGTATTGATTCTCTCGTTTTTTTAATATTTATTTAAATAATTATATGAAATAATAAATCTAGATATGAAAAACGATGCATATAAATTATAATTACATTCATAAATTAATTAAAACCGTTACGCGTACATATCAATATTTACATATTTCCAAGTAACGCAAAGCACATCATTCCTTACTCCACGCAAGCTGTAATTTTGTAAATTCCCACATATTTGCCTACATGCACCCAAGTATTTCCAAGTCGACAATTTACGTCATAATCGTGTTAGCATATTACATACAATTAGTGCATCACCCTGGTACGCTGGCGGCAGCGTCTCCAAGAATTGTGTCCTCAAACAGCTACCAATTTGCATACTAAGTAGACGCTGAAACAACATCGTTCGTATGCAGGTCAAATCTATTGCGTTAACTAAAACAAGCCATCTTCAAATTTACATCAATAATAATTAAATTAATATTATCGGTAATGGTTTTTTGTGTTAAAGAATGGCTGACTAATGGAGCAATGTCAGTGGTTCAGAGAGTGACAGGGCGCCAAGAATAAAAGCATCGTGTAAGTCGTCTCGACTGCATTTTACTTCCGACTGACCTCGCAGCGGAGTTCTTAGGGAGGTCAGATAGGACCACCGTGTACCGAGATGCGCTGCTGGATATCAAGTTGCAATGTTTTTATCGTGGCCGAGCAAGTCGTAGCAAACTTATGTATCATGGAGAGGTTGAAAGTTCACAATCATTTACCACATATATAAATTAATCATGTTATAAAGGAAAATACTGGTTATGTTTCCTATATATCTTCGATAATTTGAAAGTCAATTCCAGATCCTTTTTCCTGCTTTTAACAATGTTTACACTCGGAATGACAAACCTATTGTTATCACAAGTCAATCGTCCTATACCATTCGCCAATAAGACAATAGAACAATAACATTCGTGTTTATTTGTTCATGAGCTTCAAAGCAATAGAATGCACTAAACACAATATCACTACATATATATTATAGACGCTTGTGATTACAACTGAACTGTAAATGTTAACTATTAACTGAATATATATATGACTCGCGATAACGAATGGTTATAACTATTTCTTTAATCTTACTAGCACTAAAAATATATTTTTGATCGGTTTTCTGTTTTTTTTTCATCGAAAAAGGATATTATTTTGCTGGTCTTCAGTCGTCTGGCTCTGATTTGATCAAATAAAACGGGCGTTTTAAATTTATATTCTTTTTTTTATTTGCTTCTACATTTCGGTCCACCATTTATTCGAAAGATCAAATAAAATACTAAGCACGTTAAATATGTGCTTAATTTTTTCAATTGAGCTTCTTAAACATAGACAATTATTTTAGTGATACGAATTTCCGTCCCCAGCGCCACATCTCGGAGGTATCCATTTTTGTCTTTTTATGATTCCATTATATATAGGCGAAGGTAAATGAAATAATCTTAATATTATTTCAAAAAATCTTTTTTATTCGTTATTAATAATTTTGTCCCTTCACAGGCAAAATACTTACATTATCCTTGACTCCTTGAGGTGTTAATAGAGGCCAAAAAATTTCCTTTTCATCGCAGTTTTAATTGCATGTAATATTTTATTTACATGCGTTTTGTTAAATGTGAGGATTTGGTGATAAGGAATGTCGTGATTTTAGAAGGGTCACTTGAAAGGTCTGACAGGAGGTAATTATGAGGGTCTGATTTGGATTTGATCTTCTTTTTTTTCGAGTCGAAAATTGTAATATATTTATGTTTGATATTGAGATAGGTTATGAATTGAAATTCTGAAAGGTAATTTAAAGGGGCAAGAGTTCTGTAGGGGTGATGTGAGATAAGTAATTTGAAATGATTTTAATAATATGTTAATTATGGAGTATAAAATTCAAAAGTTATTAGTAATTAAGAGAAAATTTGGGCTTATATGTTGTAAAGGAAATATCTTTCATGAAGACCGCAAATAGTTGAAATATTATAGTTATGTTTTTTGCTTAGATTATTTAGATTATTATTCCATATCTGGTTATTAAGTTTTTATAATTCATATTTGATTTCTTCCTGAAATTTATTCGATATACCCTTGTAAATAGGGCTACCTTATTTTTCATAGCTTATTTTTTTTCCTTCAGTGATACTGTTTTTATCTTCTTAAACATAGATACAGAAAGAAGTGGCATGGGTTTATATCTGTCGAAAACAGAGGAATAACGTATCACGGTGTTTATTTTTACTAAAAACTATACTCACCACTCGCAAAATTTTAAATATTTATATTATTTTTCAAACAATAAAAAAAAATTGATTATCAGAGTATTTAAAAAAATCATTTATATATAGACATGAGCTCTAATGAAGGACACAGGAGGAAAAGCTTTACACCGCAGAGAGGGGTATTACTATACTCTCAAGAACAATATTCAAAACAAGAGCATACAAAAGACTCTAAGGGTAGCACTAATGCGAGATAAGATTCTAGAGAGCAGACTTCACTGATATGGGCATGCATACTGAAGAATCGACGATTATGTGATAAGCAGGTTTTACGGATTGCGATCCCGTAGTGAAAAGGGGAGACCCCCAAAGCAGTTGAGAGACATACTGCAAGATCTTATAATTAGGCGACTGAGGGAAGTTCTATTTCTTATTTTTCGATTGAATCTTAACATATGTGAAATAAATTTAATTTTATAGAGCAAGGATATCCTTTAACATCCATCAATATGTCGCTTTATTTGTCTCTTGATTGTTATAGAAGATTTTTTATATTTTATTTTCGATCGTATTTTTTCCTTTCAGTCAAATTGTTAACATCCTGTATATGTTTGTATGCTAAAATTTCGCCCTGTCGAATCGGCATTGATTTTGTTAAGCGAGCAGTACAAAAAAGAGGGCGTTCGGCGCCGAATAGAAAACCAAATAGAACCAAATAAAACAAATCTGCTTTTTTTCTGGTCGGAGATCCCCGCCCATTTCGTCTATCGCTAGGTAGGAAGAAGTCGGAGTTATGGCCCTGCGAGATATACGCACGTCACGTCCTATCTTGCTTACAATAAAATAAACATTTTCCCCGGCTATAAACTACACTTGGCAATGATATGTGGAACAAAAAAGAGATTGCCATTAATTCCGCCGGTAAAATATCGAATATGGAAGCAACGGCAAGGATCAACTGATAACAAATCGAGTCGGTGGAACGTAAAGAAAATAATGTCTTGTTGTTGGGCCAGCAACGACCGCATGCTCCATGATAACGGCCGGGATCGGAACCCACGGGTGCTCTCGTTGGACCCTAGCCCGGAAGCCATCGGCAGTTTTACGCGAGATCAATCAACAGTCCTCTCTTTCTTGATCCTTTTTATTTTGTTCACACTGCTAGTAATACTGTTTTCAATCATAATCAAATTTTAAATAAACAGATTTAAACATTATTGGAAAAATATTGCAATCAAAATTATCAATAATTCGATAATATAATAAAAGTAAATTGTGATGTTATTGGCTGAGTATAATGTTGATAGCGGCATTGTCGAGAATGAAAAAGCTTGTCCGATTATTTATTTTTTATAAAAATGTAATTTTCCGACCGCCTCGGACATGTCAAACCCTGAGGCCATCATCAAATACATTTCTTCGAAAACAAATTGGATCAAGAGATCTTCCAGTAGAAATAATATTACACAGAGCGTACACTGTCTGCGAGAAGCCATTTAGTTTTTCGTCTGAAATAAAAAAAAATCAACTATTTCGCCTTAGTGTCTACTCAATTTCTAACTCGCTGAAGGTTAAAATTCATTTCGTATTACGCTTTATTTTTTTTCATTGAAAACAGCGTCTAGCCTCTCGTTATATATTGTTTATTTACCAATAAAAAATATAAATTATATTAGAAATATTTTCCGAAAATGTTCATAAAAATATTTTTGATCTGCTTGTTATTGCAATGGATTCCGCGGATTTTCTTTATACATCAAAAGAAAACATACCGTGTTGACGTACGTATACCTTGTGACAACTTTTCATTTATAACCGTCTGTTTAAAAAGAGGAAATGAAATTTGAAACTCGTATCTTGCATCAACATCCCGAGGACACGCCATCTTTTATGTATGATGAATAGGTGTCGACGCACGCGCCGGATTTCGGCGTCCCGACGCTTAAACACAGCCCCGTGGAAAAAAACACACTTTTGATCTTGACGATACGCGACTAGAAATATATTATGCTTGTATTTTATTCATAGAAAAAATATTTTGTAAATAAGCCCGGACATTACGCGTAATGGCGGGTGACTGTGATGGATTAAGAGCCGGGTGCCAGTCGGGGGCATGACCTCGCCCTGATAACGAAAGGCGTCCCTGCCGGCTCCGCGATAGCGCTGATGTATTCGCGAATCTTGGGATCGCGAAAGTGCGCGATTATCGGGCATGGAAGTGAGGAAGGTGATGTATGAAATAATTTTTCTTGTCACGGGTCTTGTTATAGAAAGTAGACGCCGGCGTCGCGGCGCCACCGCTAACATTTCACAATTTGAGCGACGCGCAAACAGGACCGACTGGCAACTATGTATGCATAAATACTGCCAGGGAAACTGGGACGCTATGGAGTGGTCGATGATTCAAGTTACATTGTACAATCGCTCAGCATGAATCGCTTGCATCCGACTGCATTCAAATAAATTATTTAAGGAAATTATATTATACCTCTTTAAATAGAAAATAAGAGTATATACTATTGAGTTGATGCAAAGGTTTTTACGTTTTTTTGTGTTATGTTCTTAATGATTTATGGAATGAAATATTTTTCCTTATAACAAAAGTTGCATTATAGAAAGTTTTCACCTGTTTTATTGTATCATTTGTTACCATTAAAAAATTGTAGTGGTCTGAATAAACGATAATCAGAATAAGTAAGGTCTGCGAAATATTGGGGGTAGTTTATAACATCCTAATTTAATTCATTAAGCTTATGTTGGGTCACCATCACCACATGTGGTCGCAGGTTTTCGTGATGAAATACTATCCCCTTTCTGTTCACCAATTCATTGGCTGAAATTATTTGATTGCGTTCTAAGAGTTCCATACATACAACACCCTTGCAATTTCATCAAACTCAAAACATTACTTTTTATATAAGATGTTATTGGGGCGTTTTTATCCATAATCAATGCAAAAAAATAATCTTAATGCTTGTAGGTAACATGCATATTATTTCGAGAATGTAAGTTAACCATGACCGAGCTAAGTTAGTAGTCGGATAGGTGTCCGACGAAAACTATAAAATCAGGGAATTCTTTATAACACTGGGCAGAGGGTATGTAAGTAAAAAAGATAGAGACCCCTTACTTGCGCATGTTTACAAAAATATTTATGTAGGTAGTTTGGCGCGCTGGAATTAGTTTATTTAATGTCATCTATGTTTCGTTGAATAAATAATTATAAACAAAAACTTTTAATTTTAATCCAACTTAAATAATATTTAAAATTAACTAGTGTCGTAGTTGACACTGGGGGGAATATTAACGTGAGAGACTCATTTCCCTTGCATTTTTAGAATGTTTATCTAATCTTTATATGGGCGAATGGCTTGTTGGAAGCTTTCTGTTACGCCATCCGTCCATTAAATAAATAAATAAAAAGGAGCTTGCCTTTGTCTCGCACGCAATGCAACATATGTTGAAACACAGTGCAATAAATTGACAGCTGACAATTGTTGAGAAATCCAAACGTCGTACAATAAAACCATACATATACGATGCGAATGTCTCTACACGCTTAATTGGATGACTTTTGTCTTAGGCGCGATCTTCCTGATGTTTTTCCTTAGATCGGTATAGATTTTAACATGTCAGACTTTAAAGTTTATTAGTCAATGAAAATTCCTAGATCGGAATTTTGTAAACCATCTTTGTGTCTGTCGAACTTTGATGTTTTCTTTGCCATATACATCGCAAATGTTTTTGGTTGCCACACTGGCAGTATTTTCTTTATGGAGTTCACTGTACTCAATTATATAAATGCACTTTATAAACCGATATTTTGAAAAAAATATAAGATCTCTCTACTGTACACTGGGTAGACTAAAATTCAATAGAAAGTAGAGAGGAACATCCTTTAAGGGCCATTTTAAAACAGATGTTATTTTACGTCTTAGCTTTTGCATCAACTCAACAGTTGGCTTTTCATAACTGCATTAAATTTTTTAAGCTCCAAAGAGTAGACACAATAATGTGTGATGAGGCATAATATATTAAATTGCTCGCTACGGATGTTTACACATTTACGGGTAAATTGAATACCTCTAGTAAAAATACTGCATTAGAAAGAAGGTAATAGAATATAAAAGATATAAATAATAAAGAAATATACTTCAAGGCTTATTATCCTTTTCAATATTACAATAATATATGTTTATTAGATTAATATGAATGGGGAGTGAATTTAAATAATATAAATAAATTAATTAATAAATAGAAATGGATTATTTGAAAACTGCAGGGACTTGCTCGAAAATGTCTTTTGATCTTAATAATATCTAATTTATATGGCTATTTTCTGAAATTTATTGAGAGTATATGTAAAACTTCTGATAAATAATTCTATTAAACAATAATATTATTTGTCGTAGAAGTAGTTAAGCTGTCAACAATATAATATATAGCTTTTTGCAAATAAAACCGTTGAAAACAATTATTGTAATGTAAATGCAGATACAGATATATTTTTTTTCTCAATCTTTATTGACAATGCACTACATATTTCAGATGTAAAAAAGCTCGCTTAGATATATTTCACAGTTAATGCATTTTATCTATCGTTTCAAACACTCATTCTTTTAATCCAATTTAAAAGCGGTATACGTGAATAGTATGGAACGGAGAGCATGAAGCGGGTTATATTCTTTATTTTTAATTTTAGCATTCAGTTTTAATAAACCCATTTTTTGATGAATCTATATTATTTTTACATTGTAAAATTTTAGTTTAATTACCATACTAGCCCGAATAAAACACAATGTTTTTGAACTTAAATTTTTTTCAGAATTTTTATAATTAATATGTATTAACTAGAATGAGTAAATTCTTTAATATATTTTTATAAAAAAATAACTACCGTGACATAACAAATGGCGACATCCGCATCCAACTACAATACAACATAGTTTGTTATACACTAATGGTTCTTATTTCGCATTTCGATACATTAACCACGCCAGTAGTGAAAAATGTCCCAGAGCGAAACGCATTATTCCCCCCTCGTCTCATTATGCCATTTTGTCGTTGCCATTTCCCAAGTCCAACGAATCGTTCTGAAACAGCGCTCGACCGGGTCCATCTTTTCTCGGGGTCAGCGAGAAATACAGGACACTGCGGATAAAAAATTGCGCTCGCGATTAAGGGCCACAATCGTTTTTGCCTTTTAATGACGACACCCCATCCCCCTGACCGCCGGTTTCTCTCTCCCCCGCCCACTCTTCTGTCCATACGGGGTCACATAAGATCGGCTTCCTGTCGCCCTAAATACGAAATGTCGCACGAAAATGAGAAAATCCTTTCGGGAATCGCAGAAAATATACATTTGGAGCCCATTTCCTGACCGAAGCGGGGGCGGGAGGCTTCGCGGAGTACCCCAGGATACTCTGGGAGGACTCCCTCATATGTCCGCCCTTGAGTGAATTTCCGCACCACGGGTCAAATTTTATTATGAAATAGTTTAGACCGCCTTATTTGCGGAACCCCGGCCTCTATTTATTATCTATTTGGCGCCTGTGGACGATGATCGATCGCTTCCTATTGCATTACTAGAACTCCGATATTTATGGATTGGGTGGAGAAAGGGAATAAAAATACGTCTACCCACTATGTGCTCTGAATGACGAAGATGTGTTGAGATTAATACGCAGAAAGGTAAAAATATACTGCGGTAATAAAATATTTACGACTCACTTTTTGCTTATTTTATTGGGGGAGAAGATATTTTCATACTTAGATTTAGGCTATTCATGTCGATATGGAAATCTGACCGCCAAGGTCTTTAACATAATAACATACTACTTTTATTAGATGTAAAATATAAGTAAAGATATTTTTAACACAAAATAGTTATATATTTTTAATATGAAATTGAAAAAATTTGATCAATTAAAAATAATCGGTTTCTCCTTTATATAATTTTATATAACCTTCATAAAAATATGTCACTCCTTTCTACGATAATCTTCATAAATTTACATATAAACCCCTTTACTTCCTATCTCGCTAATTATGACCCTAAATACTCTTAATCTTTCCATAGAATTCCTCTACCTAAAACAGTTTTACTTTTCACTAAAAAAATTAAAAGTAGATAAGAAAAATAATTCAACTCAGACTCCTTGACTTTCATTTCAAATCATTCTTCAACTTAGCTTCAAAAAATTAAAAAATGATAAAAGCTACTAATGGCTTCTTTACTTCTGTGTATGATTCATCATCAATGTTACCTGTTAAAATTTATATTTCCTATACTTTTCTTGTGCTCTGACTTGTGTAAAACACTTTATTTTTCCATTAATTTTTCTATATATTATACTTTTCTTTTTCGTATCCTATTATGGTTTTTCAAATATTAAAAAAAATAGCATATGACTGTTATTCACGACTATACAAAAATGTATATACATAGCCATATGTGTTTGAACTGTTTACGATTTTCTTTTATTTAATTATGTCTTAGTCTTATTATTACCAGTATTTTTTCTCAAAAGCTGTTAACCACTAGAGTGCCGACAACTTACTAGAGAGCTACAATACGATCATTGTGCCGGCCCTGTGAATATACCGAGGGTGACATCGAAAAATTATAATTAAATTTATCAATATGTATAAGTTATACCAATACACTCAGTAAGCCCAATACACTTGCACACTTTCGGCCATAATAACAATTAATATTTTTATTGCCCTTCCGTGCATTTTTTCTTAATAACTATATTTTTTTTTGTTTGTAATTGCACTTTTAAAATTTTAATTAAACTATTAAAACCCCACGGCACTTTAATAATTAATCTCACATGAACTAGTAAAATTAAACTTTCTGCCATTAAGTACATTCGTTTAAGCAATTATTCTTAAATTTCGACGCCCATGGCTGTTCGTTAATTTGCCGGGCTATTTAGTTTTAAACAATAGTCAGTTGTGAAGCTCTGCATGATGTAACATATGACACGACTCGTAGCCCGAGGATACTGTATTACACGAAACACACAGGACACAGATTTTAGACAGCTTTGTTGGCTGTGACATCACTGACGACATCATATACTAGTACACATTATGCACAATAACGTAATAAACGACATTTGACTTAAATAAATTTAAATATTTTTATCCTGAAAATTCACTAAAAACATTGAAAATCTTATAACGGTGTTAAAATACATTATTATTACCGTTCAATTTGATTTACTTACATATAAGCCTTATGTAACTCTGACGTCATTGTCATGAAATAAAAAAAAACGGATGAATCGCAAAGTAAATATTTCATAAAATAGTATATTTTGTTTGACAACTGTTGTTTAGATACTATACATTTTTTTCAAAAGGAAATAATAATACGCTTCCACGTTGCCGAGTTTCAGGTTATGTCCGCGTCAAAGATTTTGATATAAAAATTACTTTTTATTTACATAACTTGTACAAGTATATGAGTTGGTAAAGTACATCAAAAACACATAAACAAACTTTATTATAAAACTGGGAAACAACTGAAATCCAGGACCTGAAACACATAAAAAGGGATACTGGCGCGATTCCGGAAAAGCAATCAACGCCAGCCCCTCACCCCTGAAACGTCTTATTTGGAAAAGTTTTCAGGCCCTCGCATGTACCGAGCAAGTCATACAATGACTGAGAGTAGAGCTGACAATTTGGGTCCCATTCCTAGTCCGTATTATGCTTTATGGGCCCTAGTAACTTTCGCGTGACTTTCATTTCAGGATGGATTGCTTCTTATATGTGAGCCCCGCGGAATCTCTATGCGCACTATCTATGGCTAGAAAATGAATAAAAACCCAATTATGCAAAATTCGTTCGCATAACACTATCAACTTTTCTATTTTAGACTACTTTATCTGAATTGATGTCATTCAGAGCATAATAACGACTATTCAATAACCTATTAAAGAACCATAACCTACATTGTGCCGGCGAATTTTTCTTATAAACTATGCTGTGACTGCGCATGCGTCTGCGTTGTGATTTTTATTTAAAGTTATTACTAAAGTTTTAATTCATCTTCTGTAACCCAACATTTTTTATATTTGTTTTATAAATAAATACGTATATAAAAAATATAACAAGAAAACTCGTGAAATATTTGGTGTTTCGAGTGTTTTATCTGCAAATGGTAGTTCTTCTACCTTTTCTTAGCTTATATTATTTAACTCGATGCTCGCAGAAAGCAATCCAATCAAGCCTTTGGCATCTGTTCGAGTAGAATCTCTCAATATTTTCATCCGTAATATTTTTAGAAAAATGGTACTATTACCAAGGTAATGATGCTGTAATAATTAATTCATATTTATTTATTTTGGTAATTGTGCTAAATTTTCAGTAAAAATGAACTACGCTGTAAAAATAAGTATGAAAAATATGAAAATTTGTCGTTTATCTAAAAAAAATATTATATTAAATCTATTAATATATAAAGTTATAACCCAGGCCTTGGATACAGTCTAGCAATAAGGACTACTGTATAAAATTTAAAAAAATCATTTCAGTGTCAAGCAAAATGAAGAAAGAACCACACTGTATCCGATTAACTCTGGAGTGCCACAGGGGAGCGTAATTGGTTCCAACCTGTATTTACTCTACACTGCTGATAGGCCCAACACCGAAAACACCCCAATCGCCACCTATGCAGACGATACAGCACTCCTGGCATCACATACAGAGCAACTTAAATGCTTCAAGAAAGTCTGACAAATATTCACCACTGACTAAAAATGTAGAAAATTATACCAAATCAAACCAAGTCAGTCCATATAACTTTCGACCTAAGAAAGGGAAACTGCCTTCCTGTTAGCATCGATGGTGAGCTCCTGCCCCAGACGGACTCAGTTAAATACTTATGAATATGTTTAGATCACCGTATAAACTTTAAAAACAGATAATGAATAATAGAATCTGGCTGGAATCTGACCACACTCAGAATTTGCTTATCTATAAATTCTATCTGGACATATGGTACTCAAATCTGAGTGTTTTTACCTACCCCCTGGCCAGTGTTATAAAAAAATCCCTGCATTCATAGTTTTCGTCGGACACCTATCCGACTAGCTTAGCTCAGTCGCAGTTAACTTGCAATATCGAAATATATGCATGTTACCTACAAGCCATAACACTGCTTTAAAATCGCTTCCAATCGAAGAGGCTACGTATGATCACGGGTGCACCTTGGTTTGTGCCTAACGACGTAATCAAAAATTACTCAAAAGTCCCCTATGAGATAGAACAAATCCTCACCTTGGAGATAAATTAAGATTAAAGTATCCTATTTTAATAGTTTACAGATTGTGCTATTGAATTAATAAAAAAAATATTATAATAATAATTACTATTTTGTCCCCTCTAACGTAGTCTATATCATCATCATCATCATCATTTGCCAGTCACAAGGCTCTCACTCGCTGAGGGTATGGACCTTACCAGACTCTCGCATGGTAGCTGAGGCCAAAGGAACCTGAGTCTCACACGTGACGTGAGGGCTCCCTTATTGTGTCCATACCGCCGGGACCCGAGCCCTCTTGGTATGCGGTTTTTTGTAAAGGGTTTCTCTCTCTTCCCATTCATTCCCCAATATATATCGCTATTTTACTTGTATCGTGTTAATTACTTTAGATATTTTGATCACCTTCAAATCGATCGAGAAGACAAAGCGACAGCTCGCCAACAAATATTGAGGTGTCTTAAGCCTTTCTGCGACGGCGAGATTCCATACAAAAATCTTAAACTATCCAATATAAGGCGGGCACTCTCTCTTGGTCACCCTCTATAACTTTCCAACGAATAACACAGGGTTTCAGAATATCTATTTATCACTTCCCAACCCCTACCGGGGGGGGGGGGGTAGCCACCAAGAGTTTATCAAAAATGAAAAACAACTATCTATCATACCATTAAAATTGATGGTCAGCTTCTCATTACATTTTTTACATTACAGTCAACATAACCCCCGGTAGCTGACTAGGGGCCCAATTGAACTTTTGATTAATACCCAACAAAACAAAGTGCAAAAATATGTACATGTTGCTGTATACACATCCTTGTGTGCATAAATAAATCTGGTCTCTAACGGAACTCTCACCACAGAGTCAGTATACCCTGGGAAGGAAAACCCTAATCTGTTGACCAATAATCGGTCTAGCTCGATACTTTCGCTCCTCTTCCTTCTCTCTGAGGAGGTATTTCCCATGATGAAAGGATTGCTATTACGCGACAGGGCTAAGATTCACTTGCGACCGGCTACCTGAGACTCGTTTTGGGCAGATGTGCATATGTATACCTGTGTATATCTATATAGGTGTGTGTGTGTGGTCGCTCGCTACTTGTCACTCGTGACTCGTTATAGGCAGATAACGCCTTAGAGAAGAGAACAAACGAATACCGAGACAAACCCCCTCCTACTTGCCTGGACACAGTCGAGAGGGTAAAATCCGATACCATGGTAGAAGATGTACGTCCAATGCCAGCAATGGCCAAGAGAGGTAAACTCTTTACAAAAACACAATTTTCTCTCCAACTATTTTTTTTTATTTATTTTATTGTAATTCATCAATTTTTCCTTCCATGCGTCTTTTCACTCTTATTCGAAAAAATAGTAACTACAATCAATATTTACAATAGCTTAAGACAAACTCAATAGCCGGAGGGTTCGTTTTTCAGGTGCATTTCAACCTGAAACTATTGTTTCAGTTATGATAATTAAGTTTTCTATGTTTTTTATTTTAGAAACATTTTCAAATAATGTTATTTTTGTACAAGAGTACAATTAATTGTTTTACAGAACAATGACACAGTGGAGTTTGTTTAATGTTCTGTTTTTTTTTTTTAATAATACGCCTATTCTTTTCTGTCGCCGCCGATCCAATTACCGATAGCTTCCACTTGGTATGGCGCTGGCCATATACAGCAACTTAAATTTACCAGAGTTATGTGGATAACGACCGACATTTCTTTACAAAGTAAATACTCATCGAATTTCTCTCCGAGTTGGCGTTTTAAAATTAATCGGATCGTGCGCCCGCAATAAAACTGTCATGTACAAAATAATTCCCGAGTCCCGGGTCCCTTGCCGATCCGTCGCCATCGCCACCACCGCCTCCACCGCCATCCATCTGCAAGGAGCGTGGAGCCTCATCCAGACTCGATTAGTGCGCCCCGTGCGTAACCCGTCCGAGTGGCTCCATTCAGGAGCACGCACTCTAGCACCCCTGCCAATTTGGCGCGCACAATAAAATTTGAAATGCCTCCCTGCGAGAAGAACCCGCGGGGGACAACCCTGTAGACTTATTGGAACAGATGATACGGCTGGTTTTGAATCAGACTGAAATGTGTTTATCTATGGGGCGGAGATGACTCTATATATATGTTTTGTAATGGATTTCTCTACCAAATAGGCTTAATTTTGGCTAGAATCTTAATATAATTCGACATAAAATTTAGCTATAATATTTTTTATATACTAGTATTATCATTGAATTAAATTGGAGTCGGTCTTTTTAATGAAGTCTTATGAAAATTATTTAATAGAATCACTTCGCTGAGAATCATAAAGTGAAACGACCGAGAAGATAAACTATTATTATTCGTATAATCTGAAAATTACCTCAGATTTTTTATTAATTTTAAATTTCTTTTTTTCGTAATTTAATTTAAATCGATAAATAAATATTTATTATCATTAGTGATTGATAAATGCATCTATCTAGGCTCAAAACTGGACACAAATGACGTTAGTGAAACAATATGATTATGACTATAATCAATCTCATTTCATAGGGGCACTAGTTCACTAATCATCTCACTATACAAAATAGAGACTTGATTTTTTAACTAATCAATGCGAGAATAAATAATGATTTAATGATAACCTTAGAGATAAGATGTTGTATGAGAATACTTCAAGTACCCATACCTCATTTCTCCACTTAGTGAGATTCTCTAATACAGTGGTCTCCAAAGCGTACCCTGGGGGGACCGAGAAAATTCTAGGAGGTACCCCACATTTCTCTTCAAAATACTTTATTTCCTCTCACGCGCACAAAACTATAACAGAAAAAAATGTTTAAAAATAGCGCTAACTGCTAGAAGTAGATTCCTTAATTATTTTACTAGGGGTAAATTAGGGGGTACCATTTATGATTATTTTCGTCATAACGGTACGCGGTCAAAAAAATTTAAAGATCACTGCTCTAACAAATCAAACAGGTACCTAGAAGAGAATAAACAAATAAAAGACGACTCTTAATTACAGATAAAATTAGAAACAACTCTCGTAGTAGATTGGAAAAACATCATCCACTCGTAATTATGCCTAAAAATTAGCCATCAGTAATGACAGATAAAATGATTAAAACAAATATTAAAAATAATATTAAAATGATTGTTTTTTGTTTTTATTTAAATCCACAAAAATAAAATCTAGCATAGAAATCGACTAATCCAAAATAATCCTTATTAATAAGTCTTTTATATTTTAACTTGAATATTTAAATGATCATTTAATAAACTCTGCGCTAGTGCGGTTGGGTATATTTTTAAATTTAATTTTAAATGCCCTGTTTTATTTTTTTAATTTTAAATTGTGAAAAGGAGTCGGGATGTTTTAACATTATAATTTTCATTCAACAAATAACCAGTAAGTTTAATCAACTTGTAAAGTCAATTTTATATAATGATCATATTAATTATAATTTATCATTGGTGTAGATTCGTTAATTGTATTGAAATAAATTGTTTGGCATATTTTAGTTGTCATATATTATAATGTTTAATTAAAGTTACCGTCAATTTTGAAAAAAAAACTGGAAAAAGTTAGTTAAAGACAAACCTAAATCATCTATTCATCAAATGCTAAAAGATATCTATTTATTTTCATGCGTTGTCCATTAGCGACCTTTGTCGAACTTTGGCTATGGTAAATTCTGAATTTAATCTCTTATTACAGGATCAATATTACAGGACAGGTAAATGTACTTTGAAAGTATTTTTATTAGACATCATTTAAATGGCAAGTCGACTGCATATTATTTAGAAAAAATCATCATCAATATAATTTATTTTTATTTTGAATAATTTAAAGATTTTTTATTAAAAAAATCATGCTAGGGTTAATAAATTAAAATTTATTTAAATTGAAAGTATCGATCGCTTTATACTCGAAACTCGTATCGCTTAACTGGTACGGTGTACTTTTTATATTATATTTTTAAATTATCTTATCTAATTTTTTTTTT
>JAGXCT010037172.1:65381-102382 GCA_022495035.1 Philopotamus ludificatus | reverse complement strand
TGGCTGTATATTATTAATAGCATTGGAATTAATAATATATCATTCATAAAAATCATCAACCTTTAAATGATGCGAAGTATATTTTAACTTGAATAGAGTAATGAATCATTTTATATTGCTATCAGAATAAAAAACTTTTATTTTATAATTACACATTTTTTACATTGGTTCGTACACATACGTATTTTTTTCAAAAATATGATTTAGATGACCCAGTTCAACATCTGGTTTATCAATGATTTAAATGATATCAATACATCCATAGACGTTGATCTCCATTTTTTTCTATAAAATAAATTCGAGCCGATTCGCAATCGCCGACTAAAAAAAAGATGATCCGATGCGTTTTTCATTATTCGTTTTTTTCGAGATCTTTCGAATGTATCAAAATTTCACAAGCCGGGTTGCGCACGCGCACATAAATAACACTGGACATGATAACCTCGGGCTCGAATCTGTACCATTGATACTTAGTGTTTATCGAACACTTCCTAGATTCCCATATACACAAACGCTCCACTTTCCACGTTTACAATAATAATATCGGCATTATTGCACATTTTGTGTGTGTGTGCAATAACATCGAAGGTGTTGCCATTATTGGGTGGAATTCGTTTTTAAATAATACGTTACGTAAACGGCGCCACTGTATGTGTATCATTATCCGTTTTAAATACCTCAATTTCGACGCTATAAATGAATGTTACTATAAAAAAGCATTTTTTTTTATCGGCCATTGCAACATTGATGATTTCTCAATGAGATATGTTCGGAGATCAAAGATACATTTTTTACTCTCTATCATAAAATCAATAATATTAATTAGATATTATTCAGATCGACATTAAGAGCGGTGCGTTTACACAAGTGCGGTATATTTCAACATTTATTATGAAAAATGTTATGATCGCAGCGCTGTTATGAGTCGATAAATTGTTATAATGCATTTAAATTTAAACAGTCGAGATATCCAATTAATTATAGTTCTTGTACACTTGCATAATTTAAATTAGCAAGGTTATTTAAATATTTTATCTTAATTTTTTTAGCAAGATTATTTTAGTATGATAATCGACAAACGTTTAAGTTATTCTAGGAACAGTTAGCAGGGAATGCAACATATCGAATGTCGAAACGGTAGTTATCATCACCATTCCGATCTTACTTTGTCAATTTAAGTTCAATTACGTCAATTACGACCAGCTCTCGGACGTCCTACATAAATCGGCATTCAGCAAAAGCAAAAGTGAATTACGTTACACGGCTAGTTAGTTGCACCGGATCGTGAAAACGTCACACGGCGTAATGAGCGTTAATGGTGTTGTAGGTTAACCGCGCTCCCACGCAATGGGGTCCCGGGAATGTCCTGGGATAACTAGACGATTTCGCTTACCTCATTGAATAAAGCTTATCGCCTATGTATTTGTTATAAATATTATAAAGCTATTGACATACAATTAAATTTACAAAAAATAACACTGCAAAAAATTCGAAACAATTATTATTTTAATACTTCTGTGTCTGGTTTATCAATGTTACCTTTTTTTACTATTGAGTTTCCTTGTGCTTTTACTTCTATATATCACTCTTTACATTATTTTTTCTATATATTATATTAATACTGTTTGTTCGTTTCTTATTATGCTTTTTAAAATACTAAAAAAAATGGAATACTACTTTATACACGGTTTCACAAAAATGTATATATTATACATAGTCATATATGTTTGAACTGTTTAAGATTTGCTATTTTTATTTAGTTTTGTCTAGTTCTATTATTACATATTTCCCCCCCCCCCCCAAAAGCTGTTAACCACTAGAGAGAGTACTAGAGAGTTACAATGAGAACATTTTGCCGGTGCTGTGACTGGCTGTGGAGTTAAGATTGAAGACCTACAAGGATTTAAAAATGAATATAAAAAAAACATTGAATGGTTAGAATCCGAAAAATGTAATCAAGGTTTTCTAAGGGATTACTGTTTTCATTTTATAGAAGTACATCGACTAATAGAAATACAAATCAGGGCTTCGAACCGTTATTTTTTTGGATTTCTTACCAGTACAATTAAAAAGAAAAGAAAACAGTGTTGGTTCAGCTCCGAGTGATTATTTTTTAATTGCTTTTATAAGGGCTTCAAACCAAAAAGTTAATCGAAAACAATTTTCATGTCGGAACGAAAAACAGTAGTTGAATCCAAAAGGAATAACGGTTTACATTGGGGTATTATAATTTTTTAATACAGTCGGAGCTAAATTGAAAACTGAAAAAACCGCAATTTTTCGGGAAAAAACCCTGACTGATATTTTTTTTAATTGAACAGAAATATAACAGATTAAAATCCAGATTCAAATATAAGGATATATTATATATAATATAAGAAAATTCTAAATTAAGTTAGAAGTCTGTTGTAAGCAATTTAAAATCACAGATTTTCTAAATAAATATATTAATAATGTAAGAATAAAAGACTGCTTTAGAAATGATTATGGTATTGTATTATAAAACGAAATAAAAATGAATAATTCAGATTATCCGTGTTTTTTTTATTATACGTACTATATATAAAATTTACCAACACTGCAAATTTTAACCATGAATAATTCATACTATTAATATTATATTTCATAAACGCGTATATACAAGGCTGCATAAAAGTTCGTGGGTAATATAAATAAATCACAAATTTCTAAGTTTTTTTGGTTTATTATTTATATAACATTAGACACGTTGAATATTAACTTTATTTTCCGGAGATGGTTCCCTGCGATGTCTCTCTATGTTTTTGTAACATTGAGGAAATAAGACAGAATCGATGAAAGATCTAAAAGCCCTAAATTAGTAAAATGCTAACACACGTTTATTAAATCGGGCGGGGATTACTAGAAGAAATCAAATTAACATAAAACTATTATCAAAGGATTGTTTTATCTAACCTCGTATTTGTGCCTTTTCACTTGCATTTTTTTTTATAATTAATAGAACATAATTTTTATGCCTTTAATTTATATTACATATATCGATATCATTAAGGATACGTATATTATAGATTTCTTTATGACTCTACAAGTCACGATGCTATATTTATAACTTATATAGGAATACATATATGTCAAGGACGGCATATAATTTATAAATATAATAAAAAAAAGTAAATAAAAATATTTACTTGCTTACCAGATATTGATTAAACAAGATTAAGCCGATAAAAAAAATTGGGTTTCAATGATACAAATTATTACTTAAATTGTTTGATTCTTATTTTTATTTTATATGCATACGCACATTTTATCTGCATATCTATACGTACATAGATATTGAGTGGGCCAATTCCGGTGTGTCTCACGATGAGGCGTAACTCGTCTCTGGTAGATTATTGGTTGCAAAATAGAAATTTTGGAAAAAATTTCAATTAACTTTTTTATAGTGTCTGAATAAAAAAGTTGAATAACTGGTACATGATTGCTATCGTAATACTATGTCAAGTAAATTCTTGATTTATTTGGAATTCTGTGATATTTTAAATATATTTTTGATAACTTAACGTAATTTCCAAGATCTATGTAGTATATTTATTACCATTTCATATAACTAAAAATATCTGGTCATAGCATTTCGAATTCCTCTCTAATTTCATGACACTTTTGTTTTATGTGCTCTGGATCACGAACTGCAATTTTGAGAGAGTAGATCGCAATACGATGGGTATGTATGTATATGTGTATTATACATATTATTATAAGACTGAGATTACCCAAGGTGCTGTGCTACTTCTGTTTTGCAAAAACCAAATGAAAATCCGATCCGATTTCGACCGGTATCGCAAATCGTGAATAGACATTAAAACAAAGTGCATGAGCATGGACTGTGGCTGCGAAAAAACCGCTAATAAAAAGCAATTTTTATTGCTTGTTAACGGTTAGTTATTATCAGCCTTGATATCTTTTTTTGGTATTATGGATTCCTGTTGTGTTTATTGAGTCGATTAACATGGACTGATGTAAAAGTTCCGTGATCGTGTCGCTTATCCCTCACGACTAGCATAACCTCATTAACAATTTGTTTTATTATTAAATTTGACAAAATAAAAATAAGCGATACGTTTCGCAGAAATCTTATTGATTAATATAAAATTCAAATTCGCACGGTATTGCATTTATAAAATGCAGATTTCTTCCATAGATTATTCCTTTATAACGCTCCACATTTTTGGCACACCTTCACCAATCTATACAACTATTATTATACAACCGCGGTGATGGATAGACTCAACGGTGCAGAATTACATTTAATACATCACAAATGAATAATCATTACATCTCGATCGGGGAAGGAAACTTATTGCGGTAGAAAGTTGAAAGGCAAACGTTCTAAGATTTATAATCAGATCTCATTTCCACGATCACATAATCCTGGTGCGTACATAGTGCAACGTAATATTTGTTAAAATTTTCTATCTCACCTGTATTTGCAGTAATCGCCGTCGTAGGTCCATCCTACGTATTCGCCTGTGCGAAGATTCTCATTCCTCAACCAATCTTCTAGCGGTCTGAAGTATTCTCTGAGCGCTTCTCCGTCAAGTCTCGTTTCTCCGATGGCATCAAACAGAACCCTGGACCACGTCGCCGAAGAACCCGGCGTCATAATTTGTCTGAAACATTATCATATTTTTTAATAAAATATAAAATTACTCGTATATAATTCGAACCGGTTCTTAAACGACAACAACAATTAACCAATATCAGAATTGATCGTACAACCAACCAACTTACAAGTGAAAATTTTTACACGGTTTTGAAATAATACGGTCCGCTAAAAGGTACACATACTATTTATACACGATTTATTTGTAACAATATGATTAACGGAAACAAAATATTTATATGAGTATTTTCAATTTCGCGCGTTGTTACTTTCCGGTAGTGATTGGCTAAAAATGGATAAAAAGTAAACAAAATGATGTAATTTTTCCAATAAACGGCTGCTTTAATTCTTGACGGCTTGCAATTTGATATAAATATGGAAAACCATTTTCTTATTTATGAACCTAACCTAGAACGAGCTTTATAATTTTGGGACCTGCAGATTTGTATGGCTGAATATCAAGAGATTTATAAACAACTTGTGAAACAAAAATCAAAAAAGTGGACAACAGACTTCCTAATAATAAGTAATTCAACAACACAGGACAGTAATAACAAACAGAAAGCTTCATTAGATTCTTACACATTAGACGTGTCATGAGTATCATGATACTTTGCAATTTATTTATTGGGTTTCCTTTATTATCGCTTTTTAGACTTTTTTCTATCCCACAAAGTTATACTTTTTTCAAATAACAAGAATATTTTAAATTTAAAAAATCAATCTTAAATTTGTTTATGAATTTACTTACATTTTGACACGGTTTTTGATAGAACGTGTAAAAAAGAGTTGAGTGTATTAAAAAAGGTAAAGATATTCATTGCTCAACGTTTTATATAATCTGGAATTGAGTGTATACTTAAATAAAATACGTATTTTAAGCAAGAATTATTATTTTCAGTATGCAACACTCTTAAAATTAAAATTCATTTTAATTATCAAAATAAGCCATAATATTCGAATATTAAAAAATAACAATTCCAGGAATTTTAAAAATCAAATTGATATTTTATTGATTTATTCTCGCATTAAAGCAACGAAATAATGAACTATAGTTTATAAGAAAACATATCGATCTAGCAGCGAACAATGATAACAATCGGCACAAAAATTTTATAAAACAATAACGACCTTACTTGGCCTGGTATTAAATGTTAATAAGATAAGAATAATATGAGTTAATGGATTGTAACATAAATGTGTATAATTATTTTTTTCTAAATAAAAAAGAAACTGAATTACTTATTTATTCAATTAATTAATCATAATATACGTATATCCTTGATAAATATTTTCCATATCAAAATTTTATTATGAAAAGATGTATATGTACTCCTTTATTATTATTAAATATATTCAATGTTCAACAATGAAAGAATTGGATGTTGCAAGTTCCGTTGAATATGACGGATGCTGCAAAACTGACTTAAATTTTGTGGATTTTACTTTTATTTGATTATTGAGTCATTAATCTGACATACTTCTAAAGTTGATCATGATGAATATTATTTATTTCGGTATGTTCATTTATAATTTATCACGTTATATTTCTGCAGTAAAGGTTAAATTTTTGATCTTGTTGATCTTATTGATATTTATCCATCGACAATATTATCATATTGAATCCATCTTTTATATCCAATAAAGATTTCTGTAAAAAACGACTATTAATGCTGTCGTGTGAAATATTTATAATCTTTATTTATTGATACATTATATTAAATTTTATTCGTAAAAAAGTTCAATAGATAATATTAATCTTTAAAAGGAGAGATATATTAATGTGTTAAATAAATAGTTGGTTAACCTTTAGTTATGAATATGTAGGCAAGCAACGATATTGATATATAAAGTAATTTCCGCAGCTTGGCGGCATTATGATAAACACCAGGATGCGATATATCAAAACCGTGAACTGGTTGCAATTACCGGAAGATAATGCGGTATTATTAAATCCTTATGGGTGTTTTATTACGTTACGTTTCTGCGGTAATAATTGCATTAGAGCCAGATTAGTGTCTAAGCTGGCAAAGAGCCAGACACCATCGTGACCGCTACTCGTAATGTCACTTTTATGGATCGAATATCAATACGTCATACTTCCGAAACAATTTCATGTGTGTAAATTAATTACCATAATAGAAAATAGTTATAATACTTAAAGTTGTATAAAAACAAAATTACTCTTCACTTGAATTTATGTTTCTTAAAATCCATATAATTTATTTAACAAGCAATCCCTTACCAGATCACTTGCATTGGTACTCAGCTTGGCATTGTACTCTACAAAAATACCATATATAATTAGCATTTCGGTTTCAGTATATGAAACATGCGACAATTTTCCAATATTAAAGGTCACTTGTAATTGAACGCAAAAAAAACATAATATTCAGTGCATAATAAAATCATAATTTTTGTATCATTCTGAAAAATAGTTGCACAATGTATCTAGTATCACGTAACAGTGGGTGTAGTCGGTTTGTGTGTGCCGGGCATTATTACAGTTTTGTTACGGAAGTGGATATGTAACAACCTTTGGTCTATTGCCAGGGAAATAGACAGGTTAAATAACATAGCTATTTGTTTGCGAAGCGATAAACTGCATTTTAACTGACTCTATAAAAAAAAATATCGAGTATTAATATTTCACCCGAACCGGATTCAATAAATTGGACGACATGCCGAGATAAGTTATTATCAAATCGATAGATACGCGAGACATAATAGCTGAATGATATGTCCAAAAATATAATTATGATTAATTAGAGAGCCCGATATTTAACGTTGTGTCATTACTAATTAAAATATTATTATTGGATAATATGTAATGTACATTTCAGCCAAAATAATATTTCAAACACTTTTAAGTGGACAGATTTTTCGATTTCGTTGCCTCTATTGTTCTTGAAGATAAACTGTTATTATTAGTTGCAATTATTATTTTATAGTATCTATATATGTTCAACTTAAACTGATATCGAATGTTTCAAAAAATAAATAGAGGTAGAGATATGCATAAAATTGTTTCTGACGTCAGTGAACGTTAATTGTTTTATTATGGTCATATCATGGAAATGCTTTTACATTCATGACATTCTCATGATTAATCAGTTAATATACAGAATGTACAAATCATTCTTGACGTCACTTTCATAATTATATTTGGACATTTTCACCGATCCTTTTAATAACATTAACTCTTTGCACCGAACGCAATTATAAGATGTAATCTGCATTTATTTTTAAATTATGTTAATATATTTTGTTGTGAGTTGTAGATATAATTTCGAAAATAATATCTTTTTTAAAAATACTATATTTTATTATCCGTTTATATTATTTTTCAAGTAAACTACTCATCAATTACTAAATCAATCGCGAGTGCAAAGGGTTAATTATATCATAGATTAATTTATATGGATGATTTTTTCAAAATATTATATTTATAATTATTTTCGATTTATATAATTATTTAAAAAATTATATATGTAATAATTCGAAAAGATCTTCAATAGGATTCAGCTCAGGCTGTTTTTTCGCAATGTAAGTGGTTTTATTGTCAATATTCTTTTGCATCATATTTTGAGATCTCTTTTTTACTCAATCAACAGCGTTGATGGTATTTAATTTAAAGTAAAGAAAAGGTTTCGAAACTATTTACAATGTCATTCAAAATTACTTTCATATACGATCTAGAAATTCAATATACGATGGAAAATTTTATATCTTTATATCATATGGTGGATGCTTTACAGTTGGATATATACATTCCTAATAAATGGTGATTTTTGTCTTCAGTTTTCCTACGAACCATAGGATTGTTATTCAAAGCAAAGTATTCGAATTTGTTTTCTAAATTTTCATAAACCACTTTTTCTTTATTTGTCGTCAATAATTATTTATCTTTCTCTACATTTTAATCCTTTTTGTTTTGTATGTTTATTAATCAATGCTTTTTTTATACTTTTCAATTTCTCCAATCCATTTTTCAAAAACAACGATGAAAATAAAATATTATTTTATTATTTTATATATTATTTCAATTTATGTGAATTTTTTCTAGGAAAATAAATATCTCTACCTAAACCAAAATACGTATTTTGTCACATGTCGTCTTAATAAATATTTATATTTTTCTGTGGTTACTCGCATTTTTATATTTTACACATACTCGGTGTAATTTAATAAAACAAAACTTTTAGATAATACTATAATAAAATATATAATAAAAAATAAAACTCGAGCATAAATAGATAATAGAAATAAAAATTGGAGTGTAAAAATAACTAGATTTTAAGAACAAAAACAATTATTTCGTTTCTTTTATATATAACCACGGGGTTTCAATTTGGAACCATTATTATTCGTTTGATTTATAAACGACATACAAAATATCCTTTCGCTATAGTTGGACATCAATTCTTTGCTTAGATGGGCTATTACTAATCGTCTCATGGTTAATATTAAGAAATGACGTTTTCGATCTAAAGAATTTATAATCATTAATTACACGCTTGAAAACGTTACTCTTTCGAGGTAATTGTCAATTAAGGATCTGGGAATTCTGTTCGACCCTAAATTAGGTACAATTCACATGTATACGAGATTTTATAATATCATATAACAAAAAAATATGTAATGAAGATACTTATATACATATTTATATTCATTTGTATCACTATATGTGTAACAATTTATTATCCGTGGTTAACGAATTGAATCACTTTGTAATGCCAACCATGCATTTTCTCTAAATAACTAAACAAATACAAATAAATTTAAGTCTGTTGCGGCAGATAAATAAAGTTAAATTGTATAATATAAAATAATTCTTCTAACTAAGCATTTCTATCAATAATATAATATATCGATTTTATGATTATATCGATAATACAGCAATATGAATGTCCCACATAAATTTGCATATCTTTTCCGATTCCATAAGAGTTATATGTAGGTAAATCAGTGTGTAAACACTTCTAACCCGGACCTATGTAAACAATTGTAGCGGCTACTGCGGCAGTTCATTATAACCTGCACTCTTGTTTCATTATATAAAAATGGCATTACTTTGTTTACTAGTATTTGCGGGAGGAGAGTAATGATAATTTAATGCAAGTGTGCCAGAGAGTGAACCAATGCAATTCCATCGCTTTGGAAACGTTAAGAGCGCATATAATTATTGTGCACAAAATAAATACAATATATATAGTAATTGCATGGACATTAAAACCAAACCACTGGAATTGGTTGTCGTGTGCCATTTCTCCCGAGCATTGGCAAGGTACTTGGGGATTGGGAAACCGATTTGCATGTGGTGTACCGATCTCATTTGAGTGACAGCTCCGCCTGGGCAAAATGGCTTCCGTGCCAATTAACAACAACAGAATGGAAAACCTTTGAACACTTGTTTAGCGGTGATGCAACCCATGACTTCGTGAACGCAACGAGTTAACTATTTAAACTTTATTGCAGGCTACGAGCAGTTAGCCCACTGAACACTAAATCTGCAGCTAGTTAACTTTATATGTCATTAGACTGGTACATATAAAGTCTTATCAAAATGATATAATTAAATAACCCATAAATAATATTCAATATGTTAAATAAAAACTAATCATATATCTACCAGCTGATGTTCTATTCAAGTTAAGAAAAAAATTGAAGAAAAAATTACAACAGAAGGACTCTGATATATAATATTTTTTTTCCACTTATAAGAAACATATGTATAAACACATAATATATAAAATTTAATTCCTAGTAATGTAATAACATTTAATTAAACCACAATTTTCACCGCAATTTTGAATCAAGGTCTGCATTTTTTGTTTAACATAAAATCTAAATAAATATCAATACTGGTTTTTGGGACTTTTTTCGTGGTCAAGTCGAAATGTCACGGTGTGTCAACCTTACGGAATATCTACATCATTGCAGAGCATTGACCAAAAAACATATTCCAAGAATCGATCTTCACGGTTGATTGGGTCGCAATGATTAAAATGGATTTGCCAGATTTTCCGCGCTTTTTTTTTAGTACTCACTTCAATATTCTGCCGGCTTCTGGACTTCGGTATATATCGCATTTGTGCAGGGTCTTTTCCGGATCACCTTCGACATACTGTCCAGCAGCTTTGCACAATGCCCGATGGATCTGGAACTGAAGAACAGTGCTGACGAAATATCTGAAAAATAAAAACAAACAAATTATTGTCGCCTGCAACAAGATTAATTACCGAGACACGCGACAACTGCTTCTTGAACTACACGAAAGTACACGAACTCTTTGACACACCGTATAACTCATGTTTAAAAACCGTCGCACGTGTCATGTCGAGCTATTGTTCGATGCTTCCAAGAGCGATTAATCAACCGCAATTATAATGAATATTGACACAATCTTCTGCAAAACCCGATCGCATTTATCTGGATATTGTGCAAGCGAAATGTGATGCATCACAAATTCACTTTCGTTCGCGACTGTTGAAATTAATCAAATTGTCAAAAACCTTGATCGTAAATATTGTCTTATCATGACAACCGTATTTATATAGTAATTTATTTATTATATACATAATATCTACAGAATCTTTACGATATACTTATATTCTGTAAAATATAATAAAATCATTTAAATAAAATGATATTTATATATATATATATATACCAATAATAATTAATAATAATCATGAAAACCCATTTTTATATTTCGCAACCGACAAGATTATTAGTTTTTATAATTAGTTCTTTATTTATTCATCAATATTCATTTTCTGCTACTAATTTTCCAATATTTTTCAAACACTTCTAAAATGTACATTTTTGGTAAAACATTTTATAACTTTTCCAGCGATTTTTCAGCGATCAATGGGCTAAACTTTGACATACATGTTTTTTTTTATCTTCAAGAATAAGATGGAATAAATGTCAGGCCAATAATGAGATTGAAATGTTATAGCTGCATTATTTTTGGCCCTACATATTTTTAAAAAAAAACTATAATTTTTACAAAATTTTCTTTGTTATATAAAATCTTCGCTAAAAAGAGAGTCACGAAGGTTTGTCCCAGGACTTCAATTCTTCCTTTCAGCTTTATTTTTCATAATATAACTCATTTAAAAAAAAAAATTGTAGACTAAAAAATTTTTACGTCTGGTACGAAAGCAGCCTTAGATTTCCATCGAGTTCAGTTTCATTAATAGATAATTTAATTTCAAATATTTTTAACCTTTTCCACTCTGTGGGCTAGACGACTTTTTTGCGTCCAACTGGAACTGGAAGTATTTTTATGAATCTGATATTAGAATAAACCCTATAGATACTTCTAATTCATTTTCCCAATGAATACCTCTTTTAATAAAATAAGAGGAACTCATAGATTTGACTTAAAGTGGACAAATCTAAGTTAAGAATAAATTTGTATCTCCAATGAATCAGAGAAAATACATTGCTTCATAAATCTTAGATTAAATTAAAGTAAAAATACAATTTTAATAAACTTGATTTGCATTCTGACTGTAAAAGTATTCGTCTGACAATCTAGTTGAGGAAATCTATTCAGTTTCCTTTTTGTAATGTTGATGAATTATGAGTAAAATAATTATCTAATCTATACGCAGTATTTACTAATAGTCCTAGATTTATATCATGTTTATCAAAATTATAAAGTAATAAAAATATAATTCGAAATATAATAAAATAATTTAGAAAAACAATTCAATCCTGCATAATTAATTAAAAAAATAATATTATTAATGATTTGTTCAATAATGGTTGTGTTAATTAGAAGAAGAATCCATGTCCGTAATTTAATGGTTGACATTTAATTATATAGTTGTACAAAATCGAAAGTGGAATAATTTTACACTTTTGATCGTTTTCATCAAAAGGACGGCCAATTGAGCAGAACTGGGTCACGAAAATTGCACGCAATGTTTTGCAACAGCGACGATATGCGGAAGTATGGTAAACGATGTATATAGGGACAGGTCACCAGCCCAGTCGACTGTACTCGCTCCGAATCACTTTCCCATTAAATGTATCATCGTGCGCTTTTGCAGCGGCGACACGTAATATCAATTAAGAATAAACGATTAAAAAAAAACACCAAACAACATATTTCATTTTTAAATAATTGCTACATATGTATAAAATTAAAAATAATTAATATTTACTCCACGCCACTGGAAATATATGTATTTATGGAAGAATCTTTGTGAACGTGCAAAATGGAGTGCAGGTGTTGAAATCGAGTCGCCGTCGCATATTTCACCGGACTATGTAAATTATTTATTATTACGCTCGATAAAGAATTCTCAATATGTGAAAATGAGTTGAAGACCAGAAAAAGACATACAATATTCCACCGTGTGATTAATGTTAATGCTGTCGACACGGACCTCCTACAAAATTGTGCTTTAAATTGTACTTAAATAATAATTTATTGACCATTAATAAAATTTTTGGCAAAAAATAAATAAATTATATGTATGCAATTATTGTGTCACTGGACAAATTATTAATGTTTTATAGAATATTCTAGTAAATGTTCATTGATAATAATTTATAATATTGCAAATTAAGCAACATCGAAAAGGCTTTTTCGAAGGTAAGTGGGTATCGTTGAGTGAGTTTGTAACATTGCAAAATTTGTTTTTTTTAGTTCCACACCAGCATTCCTAGACCTATCTATCGAATATTGACACATTGCGTAAGTAGCTATGTACTTCCGGTTGGTTATTGCAATCTGCTGCAGCGGACTAATCGCCACAGCCTTCAGAAGGTAAACCAGGGGCGGGGCACGTTGGGCAACAAGGACCAGTCGACAAGAGCATGACACACTGACCTAGACAACGTACCGGCAACAAACAATCTTTGGACCAAGCGTAGAGGCGTGACTGCATTTCTAGACATGGACCATCCGACTGAATATGGTAGGTCATGTTCAAAATAAATATTACGTAGAAATTTTAATAAAGTTCATTATGATCATAGATCAACAGATCATAGATCATACCACTTAGTAAAATAAATAAAAGGAATTTATATTAAGTTTTTTAAATTTAATACAGCACCTAAAATGCTACCTCAATAAACCACCTCAGATCAAAGTTCGTTGTATAAACGATATTGTGGAAAAGTGGTTACTCCTCAAAAGGACAACCGCTTATACAATTTATTACTATTTTTAAACAATGCATTTATAACAACGATCCATACACCGATGAATATTATCTTAAAAAAAAACCAATTTATTTTTAAAAAGATTATCTTCTGAAATAACTTTGATCTAATTACTCTAAATCCCATTAACTCATTGGTGATGTTCTCAAACATAACATGTCCGCACCCATGCCTGTTACATACATCGATTATTATTACACGATCGAGGCCGTTGCATCTGTTACATCCTCGGATTGCGTGACCGGAGACCTTGTCTCCGATTGCAGAGCAAAATATTTGGAGAAAGTGGATCTGGCGGTGCAGGTCCGCGGACCGGTATGTGGCACATCTGCTCTATACGTTTCCGAACCGGATCAACCAATCCATGGTCTTACGCAATCGGCATTGGCGAGATGCGCCTTTTTGCGCTTACTCGCTAAAAATCGCCAGACGGCACGTACCCATAAGAAGTGCAAATAATATGCAATCGATACGCAAAATTTTAATGTTCACAATTTATAATAATATGTAATAACGACCGTTTTAAGCGGTCAATAAATAAATATAATTTTCGTCGCGGATGTTGGGAGATCGTGATCATGACGAGTCTGACTGAATGATTTTTTTCTAGCCTTTTATGTTCCAATGATTCAAAAATATATCTAAAAAATAATGGGTTGATGCAAAAGTTAAAACGTTTTTGTATCATCCTAGAAAAAATAGTTTAAAACATGTTTTTAAATATAACTTTTATAAAAAGGATGCTTTCATTTAATTTCTATTTAGTTTTGGTCAAGCCAGCGTACAGAAAAGAGCCCTTTTATTTTTTCAAAATGTAGGTCTTATGTATGAATTCCATAAAGGCTATTCTGTGGCAGCCAAAAACATTTGCGATTTGTACGACGAAGATGTCCTCAGAGTTTATTTAATTCAAAGGTAATTTTTCATTGACTGATAAACCACGGAACGGGCCCTTGTAGTTAAATATCATAATTGACACCGATACACGGCAAAACACCACGGGAGTTCGCGGTGAAGACGCGGTGAAGTTCGCGTTAACCAAAAAATCGTATCGAGACATTTGCATCGTATAGAAATGGTTTCGCGTACGACGTTTGGATTACTCATAAATGATCAGCTGCCAATTTATTAGACCGTGTTATACACGAGTGCGAATCAAAAGCCTGACCCTTTTTGCATCGATTGGTGACAGAAAATAATAAATGGGTAGTGTACAATAACGTTACATAGAATAGACATTGGATTATACCTCGATTACTTCTTCGAAAGCCGAAATCATAAAAAGTAATACTTTGTGTTAAATGGGATTGTAAGGGTATTCTGTATTTCAAGCTCTTATAACGTAATCAAACAATTACAACGGGACGACATTTTTGCCGCAAAAACAAAGAATAGAATTAATGTATAAATAATAATAAAATTCATTAAAAAAAACTATATATTTTTTTTCCACATTCAGCACACCCAACCAACATCAACATCACCGTAAAAAAAATAATATAAAAATGCATTTTATTGAATAAGACACCAGATCGAAACCTACAGACGATTCTTATTCATTTTACCAATGATAATCGTTTTTTATATATTCATAATTAATGAAAGTGAAACGTAGATTCGACCAAAAATATCCAGAGTGGAAGAGATTAATTATTTCCTAACTATCCTCTTCTCTATTCATAACAGTGGAGAACTATACCACCTTCTCAAACATGGATATACACCTTGATTTATACGGTTTCGCTTTAACACGGTTACTTTAAATGCAGTCGTGTTGTGTTATGCACAGCTGTGCACAATTCAGAGAACGTCTTGATACATCCGTATCCCTTCCTTAAATTTCGAAAGCGATTTTGAAACCTTGTTTATTATGACATCGTAATGATTATTACGATAACTATAATATTTAAAAATAATAATTTTATGATGACCCAGATTTTAGGTATGAAGAATTTTTCAAAAACTTGAAAAAGGGAAGGAATTGAGAATTTATTTTATCTGCACAATTGTACACAATATGTTTCCATAAATATTTTGATGGACAAATTTATTATATTTTTTCTAAAGAATAATCTATACCTCTCTCCATATATTTGTTGGTTATCCACCATGTAAATTAGGAGAATACTTCTGAACCGGTAAGTATGTATAATGAATTTATTTATCTTTAATCAATATTTTTGACAATATTTCTATTTCCTGCACTTCAGTTATATGCATATTTATTTGGAGCGAAGTTTAGATTAAAAATGAAAATTATTATATTATTTTTAATTAAAAAAAATATTAAGTGATCAAAATTTTATATTCACATAACCTTCATTCGAAAAATGTTTGCACAACTATGTGAGTTTCTAAACAAATTCATTACTGCATTTGCTCACGTGTTAGTAATAACTGATTAAGCTTAAGAAACGATAAATGGATTAGTAATCTTTTATCGGGAAGTATGTTCATATATACAACAATGAGTTTCACAACGCCAGAGTTCTATTATAGATTAACACGAGTTACACACAAATTTCTGGAAAAAAATATAACAAATAACCAAGAGATTTATTGATAAACGGTTTGCGTATGTTGATGCATGATTTCTCACGATTATAACTTTTAATATTGTTCGATACCAACTCTTGACAATTGCAGAAAATGTATTGTCTTTTCGCAAAAAAAACTAAGGGGAAAATCTGGTGTAATCTATTAAATGTTACTAAATATCTCTTTGCTTTTTTTTCCTAATAATCACATTAATAAATTATTATGTCACTTATTTAAAAAAAAAATTCACAATTATATTTATGAAGTGAACATTTTTTTATTATGAATAATAGTGCCGAAATTAATTCATCGTTAATGTGGCTTTGTTTCTAAAAAACGCGTACGAAATAAGTTGGTTTTTATTTTTCTCTCCCAAATCTTGTGCACTTTTTGTTACACGTTTGCGAAATAATGTTTGCCTTTTCACCAAGTTTAATTTGTTTCGTTTTAAATAAATGGCACATCGTTATTATATAAATACAAACAAACATGCGACGTTATGCAATATGGTGAGACGTAATGCGAATGCACTAATTATAGGACAGCGATAGTGATCGGGATGCCATTGAAGAAATCGCCTGTACTCGACACAACAAAAAAGTTAATAATATGACTTAAGCGACAATGGGTTAATGTGCGTTACAATATAATTTGATGAATGATAAAACCTCATCATAGCCGTTTTTTTATTTGAAATTAATTTCGTTAAAAATTCTACACTACATTAGGAAATCATTAAATGGCAGAATTTATTAAAAATCTAATAATTTCTACATATAATATATTACTAATTATTTGGATATATTATGTGGTTTATTCCCTAAATAGCGAAAGATTTGAAAATTATGAACGAAATTTAACACGATCAAATTTTAAATGATTATGTTATAATATACAATACATTAAATTTTGCATGGCGTCCGAATAACATGGTTTAAAAAAATTAACCATATTATTATTTTACACTGATTTTTTGTTTAACCATTTATTAAGAAAAAAATATAAATGATTTCATTTTAGTTTATAGTAGTGATGATGTAATGATTATGAAGTAACTGCAAGTTCAATTCTAGATGGCCTTCAATTAATTTATAAGCTTTGAAATCGTTTTTAAAAAAATGATAATACCGTGTAATGCGATTTATAAATAAATATGGCACGTTATCAGGAATTATAAAAGACACTAACAAAGAAGAATATTCGTTGCGATTTAAATATTACCACAAGATGTTAAATTTATTTAATATTTCAAGGAAGTAAGTGGTTTTATAAAAATTGATTAACTAAAAAAACATATAAATGTATAAGTTTTTTTTAATATCATATTTTATAAAAATGTTTTATGTATAAATAAAAAAATATTCGATTTGTTTTGTTTTATAAATTGAGAATGACATTTTAAATAATATAACCAGTGACGGCTCGTGGGTATAATATGTCGTGGGTTGCTGGGGAATATTATAAATTCAAAAAGTATATTTCGCTCATATTTAATTTAAAAATTAGAGTGGGGTGAAATATACTAAACAATAATAATAACAGCTACATACTGACTCACAACAAAGAAGCTGTGAGTTATTATGACTGCACTATAGTGAGTCAGTATGACTGCATCGAGTCGCAGTTCAATACGGCGCTTAGCGGGGAGATTCCCCCCCGCACTCCGCTACCGGTCCGCATCCATCTAATTCGCGAAGCCGGTAGTGCTCACAAACATGCAGCGCTCTTGCTCCACATCGTGCGGAGTAAAACTGCTTACGTAGGCATCGAAAAGATTCATTATCATAAATAATATTTTCGAATACATAATACATAATCAATAGATACATATGTACATATAAAAATATATTTGCCTCAACTTGCTTAGGGGTGCTGCAGCTGCGCAGTGTATATGGACGAGCCACCCGTGAATAGAACTCATCTTCAATTTTTATGTCTAGTTTATTATAGTCGTTGGAACGTATTTATAGGGAAAAAAGAGAATCGAGTGTAATTTAAATTGTTTTAGTGGTTGTCTAATCTTATAAAAATTACCAAAAATCCTCTTCGAACTGCTATTTGTTTTATTTATCAATTAAAAATATAAATGTCGGTTCAGTTCCAAGTTTCGTTCAGAACAAAAAAAAAATTGTTTCTGTTTTGGTTACCCGATATTTTTTTTGGATGGGCTCCGGTTATTGGTCCTACAAAAATCTATTCTAATTCAATTTCAGTCCTGTTAAAAAAGGGGAGTTATTAGGAAACTATTTTTATAACTTAATCGAAAATCAATGCATAACATAAATTTTGAGAATATAAACTTTCTGCACACAATAAAAATGAGGTATTTCTGAATCATAAGAGATAAAACTTAGTTTCTTAAAATAAATTAGTAACTAACTTAAATTGAGAATTTTGGAATCAAACGCATTGAAGCTAAATAAAGTTTATTTTCGCCATTGATGGCAAATACAGTGTATTTATATATATTATTATTTGACAGTAAATTTTTTGAGGGAATCTTCTGAACTAATATTTGTGTTTTCATGTATTTTTATTAAATTATATAATATTTTATTTTTGTGTATGTACTGAAATTCGTAAGTATAAGATTTCGGAAGTCGCCATAATATAGGTCAGTTTCGCAACAGAGTAACTCAATATCGAGATGATATATATATTTAATGTCGTTGTCAGTGAAAGTAGTTCTGGCGATTGTAATTTCCTAGCTGACCCACAGAGGCGTATGTATATGTATGGATAGCTTCTTGAATGTTTCAAGAAAATTACGTGGCATCTCTTTCTAGAGTTGCATAATAAATCGATATGCTACTTGGACGCATTCCACGAATCGCATTTTTTTCGTCTTCATATATAAATATATTAAAAAAAAACGTGTTATTGAAAAGAGGTTTCGCATCAATATTATCAAGCACTTCTTTCTGCTCCACTTTGTCGATACAATTTCGATATATTTCACTGACAAATAAATAGATTCCGATATGTATTTGCCTGCGAGCCATCTTGTTAATTTACCAAAATGATTTATGACTACAATAGATCAGCGATAATGCGTTTCAATAATAATTAAGAAGCAAGATACGGAGGCATCGAAAAATTATTGATTGCCTATTAATATGACTTAATGCCTTAACTCGTAAAAGCTCTATTTTAGTGTTTTCGCAACATAATCGCCATTTGGCACAAAAAGACAGTTTTAAATAATTTATATTTAACATCAGAATTTAATAAACTCGACGAGTTTTCTTACAATTTTGTAATGGACCTAACTAGTTTAATTTTTTTGTTATATAAAAATTTTAAACGACCTACATACCGAATCGATTTGTGGTATTTTCAACATAATTACATCGATATTCAAATTGTAGGAATAATTAAATTTATTACTGCAGTACAGTTTAAATATGTTTTTTAATGCGGTAAAAATATCACAGGGTTACATTTATTCTAGCGATATTAACATTATCCGTATTGTGTAACATTACGCGTTTCATCTTGTCCAACCATAAAATCGCACTTTATTACCTGTCATTATAAATAATGTAGACTTTTTTACTCGCAGATCTGTTATTTATTATTTTATTGGTATGTTTATGTTTTAAGAGCTACTAAGAGTGTGTTGTGAAATTAAATTATTGATATCGACGAAATGGTAAACATATTTGGAAACACTGCTATAATGTATTGATTTTATTTAGTCAATTCGATTTTAGATGTGAATGTTATGTATTTATATATGTTTTGAACACAATTAAAATCTTAATTAATTACTACGCATATATGTACATATGTAAACATTTGATGGAGTTTATCATATTAGTGTGTATAGATATATATGTATATTTATAGATAAATATTATTAAACAAGATTTTATTAGACTGTAAATGTATGCAAATTAATTATACTACATAAATATCAATTTACTTATGAATTATTCATTTACATTTTTTGGAGCAAATGTGTACGCCTTTCTTACCTAATTTTGAAACATTATCGTGTTAGTTTTTGAATAATACGATTAATAATGTTTTTTTTACAATTATGTAAAGCAACAAAAATAAACACTACTGTTTTAATTAGGTTTTAGTAGAGGGAGGCGTTTTCTGTGAGACAGCGTCACTGAATGAATATACAATATTTTCTTGGAAAAAAATAAGATCGGGTCAAATGATACTGTACTCGTTTTTAATGTAAAGTCATTGGTTTCGACGGCAAATGGTCCTTGCATAAATGATAACAAACGACTAGGAAAGTTAAAAGCGACTTTACTAAGTTAGTACTCGGATGGTGAACCTTCCGACGAAATTAATGCATTCTGGGAATTCTATATGACACTGGCTAGGGTGGTTATAAGTGTGAGAGACTCATTATCCATGCATCTTTAAAAATCTTTATCGAACTATTATATTGGGGACAGACGCTTTGGAATATTTTTGGAATGCCATTTATCCATGGTCAAATAGTAAAAATAAAAAAGTGTGGAGATAAGATTTGCCTGATAATTTTTTCACAACAATTACACAAATATTTGTAATTTAAAAAAAAATCCACTGAAAACCTACAAAATATAACATTCACAGTTTTTCAAAAATATTGAATGCCAATTATGAAACAATCCCGGCCAGTCCTGGCTTGTTGGTAACCCTACGCAGTTATTACTATATGAATCGTTATTAGATCCATTCTAAGGTCTTTATGTCTAACACGGTACTTATTGGTTGAGAAGGTTTGATAACGGTAATGAAGAAAAATGAGCTTTTAATAGAAACAAGTTAGATATTCAAGAAGGTATTAAAAAATTAGATTCTTCCGATATTAAAAACATACAATCAGAATTTGAAAGACGAATAAATAAAATTGTAATTGATAGTAATGATAACTGATTTATATTATCCGATCCGTCACGGCGACTCGAAACTAGCCGTGTCGTCCGAATGGGGTTTATTTATAATTTATTTATTTACGATTCAACTGGAATGAGTCTCTCACATCAATATTCCCCCCAGTGTCAAATCACGACACAGGTTAATTTTTAATATTATTTCAGTTAGATTAAAATTTATTAAAGTAAATAATTCAAACGCGCCAAACTACCCACATTAATATTATTTTATAAAACATGCGGAGATAATGGGTATGTCTTCCTCTTAGATACCCCTTAGCCAGTGTTATAAAGAATTTCCTGAATTCATAGTTTTCGTCGGACACCTATCCGACTATTAACTTAGATCTATCACGGTTTACTTGAATTATTAAATATATGCATGTTATCTACAAGCCATAACACTGATTATATACTGGTTATACACTGGTCATATAATGGAAAATAGACCTCTAGCATTTTGTTCAAGCAAGTCATTGTCAACTAAAAGTTTATGATATGTAGGGTTTATATTAAAAGAGTTATTCGAGAAAAATCAAAAACTTGGGGTCCCACATAGACCCGATTGACGAGGCTAGGTCTAAGTATTTTAAATAAATAGGTTTATGTATATTGTTTATTTATTTATTGTAAAAAATATTGGTAACTATATGACGGTGTTATGCGAGGTCCAAGAGCTTGTCTTATTATTCAGGACAATATTCAAGGGATTCGAAGGACACTCCGGCTAAAGAACTTCGGTACTGGTTTATTAGAATTACCACCTGGTTGTTCAGAACAGTAGTAGAAAAAATAATGAAAGCCAAATAGATCGGAATAAACCTAAATGATGAAAAATGGGTTATAATTTATGGGTTATGGCTGGCGACCTGACTCGTATTCCAAGTGCCAAGTTAACCTGGAGGACGACTGTCACGGTCCTGACATAAGGATTGAGACGGACGTGTCTCTGCTGGAGATCGCGTAGTGTCCTCCAGGTGGCAAAGACCCGCATAAGGGTTAGAAGGCTATTTAAATAAATATATATAATATTATGATTACCTTCATCATTTCCAACATATTAACTGTTAATCAATGAGAAGTACATAGATAAAAAAAATCCGAGCTTTGATTTATACATATCATGGGGTTGTACAGGAAATCAATGGACTTTGAATAATATTTTTTCGGTTGTCCATTGCCAATTAGAAATATAGGAAGTGATTCTTGGCATTTTGTAGCACACTTGTATAGACAATGGGCATTGTTCCAAATCACCTGCGCTCTGGCCGGCCAGTACGCACACGTGTGTCCACGCAGACAATAGGAAGGCTTCGCTCAGCGTTGTTTACGAGATTGACGACCACGAAGCGGTTAATCTGGAAAACGATCTCCATGTACACAAGTCGAGCAAGGCCTTGATACATATAGTGGCAATCCAACATTAGATGTTTCGCAACCTACCCGGACAGCTTCGTGCACGGAATCAATAGCGGACACAAACGCTATGGATACTCTTTCGGAAAATGCCATCGAAAATCCAAGAGAGGCGTTCTTAATTGAATAATGATAAATAAGCTAATTTAATTTAAAAGATTTATGTTATTCTAAATGCAAGCATATACACACATACATAAATCAATTGTATCGATAAGTAAATATTTAAATATCTAACCTTGAAATCATAATTTTTAATATTTTACACAGCAAGCTTAAAAAAAATCAATGCTGATTAATTGATTTTATTAAATATGGAGTTTTTAACACACGACTTTTATCCTTGCCAAAAATTAAATTTAGAATTTATAGAGACTTTGTATATGAAAAATATCACAGAGGAGAATTGTTTAAAATACTCAGATTTTTTTCCGACTAATTTTGGTATTCACATCCACAAGTTCAGTTCATCATAAAATATGAAGTTTAATTATGTTGTTATAGTTTTACCCGACATCGTATCTATAATTTGCTATAAAGACAATCTCCCCCCAGTACTGGTACACAATCTTGTTATCATTTCATTGCAAGAATCCAGCGTCGTCAAGGTCGGAAGCGTTAGCTCGAGTCAACTTCGTGCCACTTTGCCACTGATTCCACTCATTAATTTCATTATGTTTTTATTTACCTAGTTGACAGTTGCATTCCGGTATGGCGACAGAAGACAACCAAGCAATTTAGTGCACCCAAGCAACCATAAAATGATCATGAGCCAAAGCCATAATCACAGTATGAAATGTCTCAGCAGTCGGATAGGAGTTGCCCAACGACTCTGTTCGGGTGTCAGACTAATTAGCGACCGTCGACGTTTGCGGGGACGTTTCAAAACCCCGGATTAGCTGGACGTTGACGATGGCTGAATGATTGCTATTGGAACGTCGTTATGTAACGATGGGCCGGACCACAGTTTTGAAATTTAGCTTAATCGCTGAAAGTTTCGACGATCTCGTGCAAGGCACCGCGTGACAACACAATATGCGCGAATTCCAATTTTGATGCCTTGTTTTGGTATTGGAATTGGAATGAGAAATTGCACGTGTGTATACTGGTAGATATTTACGACATGCAGACGCTTCGATTATCCGTCCGACATCTCCATTATAGAATGATATTTTTGACACTCACCGACCTCAATTATATATCTTCTTCATTTACGCTGAGGTCATCCGCATATCTGTATTCAATTAACCGTCATATCTGTCATTCGCTTGAGATTTACGAAATGTTAATCATCTCAATGATCCCGAAGCTATTCATTACTCGATTATTTGGACGAATGGGACTTACATAATTGCGATTTTAAGTTTTGACCTTTTGTATGTGTATATGAAAGTCCTGCTATTTTTTTTTATGAAAATTGACTAATAAAAAAAGCTTAATTTACGATGAAAAAAATAACAATAATCACATGTAATTAAAATTGAATCAAACAGCATAAAAATGTACAATAAATCCTTGATGTACGTATGTAAATTTATACTTACAGGATTTTAAAACCCATTATTTATTTAAATAGAGATTACAAAATATTTAGAAAAAACGTAATATTTAAAAAGTTGTTAAAAGTATGGGTAAAATAGTGTTGAAGTTGTTATTAACATACTCGAGGATGTGACCAAAGACCTGAATTTAAATCTATACGAAGAGATTTTCGTTAATATAAATATAATCAATGTTAAATCAATGGAAATGAGTAACGAAGCTCTAATGGATTCTTTGAAAAAATTGAAACAAAGAAAATTGCTAAATATTTTAAAATTACAGGAAGCAGATTAGCTGACTTCCAATCATTTAGCAAAAGTTCGATCAACACAAAATTTTACTCATAATTAATATTACTAGTTGACGGTGGATGAAAAATTGCAGAACGATTTCATCGCCATTCACAGATATAAAGGTTCAATAAAGATGGAGGGGGGGGGGAATCTTTCACACTTAAATTTTCCCCGGCCAGTGTTATAAAGAATTCCCAGAATTCATAGTTTTCGTCGGAAGGTTGACCTATCCGAGTACTAGCTTAGCTCGGTCACGGTTAACTTACATTAGCAAACTGATCAGTGGCGCGCCCTTGGGGCTTCATAAATTCAGGGGGTCTCAAAGTTCAGCTTTCAAAACGATTTTTTTTTATTATTTATATACTTTTAAAACAAAAACAATTCATAATTTAGCAATATTCATTAAATTAAATTGCCAAATGAATAACGCCAGCTATGACATGTTCTTTGGATGGCCACCCAAACGGTAATATTTCGAACCATATGCATTGATTGCACTTTAGACTATCATCCATGAATTTTAGGCCGTAGCTACCTTAAGACAAAGCGTCGCAATGCATCAAGACCCTCGCATCGACCCTCGTACCCATACAGCCCTTCAGGCTCCTGAATTTTTATAAAAATAATAAATATTTGTAAACCGTGGCCCGCCATTAATTTATGGCAGCCCGCAAGCTATTGGCTAAATCTGACAAACCGAATAAAGAATTAAAAATTTTATTCATTTTTTTTCCCTTGAATGCACATTTTAGAGTAAAAATATTTAGGGGACTCAAAAATTAATTGCGCCTGAGAGCCTTAATAGCTAAATCCGCCACTGAACCTTTAATAAGAATTGATAGGGATTTTTTTTTCAGTAATTCAAATAAGCAAAAGTATGTGAGGTAAATTACGAAGTATGTAAATTGACCTTGAAAATATTAGCATTGTGTAGATATAAAAAAAGAGTTATAAAGGGGCTGACTGTAATAAGATAAATTCTACATAAGTTTATTTCTAATAAAATCAGAAGAATAAATCAAATTAGCAATCCTAAATACGCATTGGATTACCATCAAATGGTTTTTGGTATATCTGATTAATTATAATATAAAATTGTTTCTATTTACTATTAGTAGTATTAGTAATGGTATTGATTATTACTTTATAAATAATGTATTTCATTTATTGAATTTGAGAAATTTATTGCTAAAAGTATATATCGAAACGATACATGAAAGGAAACAAATTTAACCTGTTTGATTAGGAATATCAGCTGTAACATCTAGTTGATATTATAAAATTGGATTAACTATGACGTTTGCTTCATTTGCGATATTTACGAAGTCTGATTCCTAGATCTTTTGGCTTGTGACAATACCACGACCAGAGAACGGTCTATAGCAGTTAATGTATATTCATTCGCCATTACTCATTCATTAGTTTATCTGATATGGCTTTGAACGGACAAGTCTGGATCGAGCACGGTCGCGATCTTCCAGCGCGTTCTAGATCGGTTGACGCAACCGCGTCTCGCGTCCTGTCGTGCGCAGGCGCAACAACAAAAAAGGGCCATCGACACACCAGCATATGCGGTATGCGCTCGCGTGCCACACTTTAAGAATACAGTAATTAAACGATATAAATCACAAAATTTTTCAGTCCGTGCAGGAAGGTGCCCCACGGTATGCAAAACAGTTGCACAAGTCGCATGGGAAAGTCGTGCGAGATACACATCAACCTGTTGTCTTGCAATTAGCGTTGTCTTAGAGGCCGGACTCATGTAATGAAGTGTTTATCGCCCAGAGATTGATTGAAAAAATGCGTTCATTAACAAAAATTAACTGTCAAAATGGACCCGTGGCTTGACACAAATGGCGATTAATGTCCAGCGACGTGACAATTGATAATAACATTAAAATGTATTACTAAAAAAAATAAAGGTTGTATCTTTTTTAAATTTAATTATTTAATTATAGTGCTGTGTATGTCAAACTTTAAGTTTATATTAATGCGAAATTATGTATAATATGGTTTCTACAATCGTTTAAATCATGTTGCAAAATGCTATCACTGAAATTTGCTGGAAATCAGCTTAACCTGGATATATTTGAATGCATTAAGCAGTGCAAAGATTCAAACATTATCGGTGTGAATAAAAAATAAAATTTAAAGAAAAAATAAGTAGTAGTAAATAGGAATATAAAAGAAATCCGCAATCGGCATTACATTGTCAACTAAATTTAAAAAATGATATCTACATACAATTTTTATATATATATATATATACAATAATATAACTTTATACATCCTTAATTTCCTACAGCATAATAATGAAAGAAAAGAAAACCCCGGCCTCTCACTGTACACATAATTTGAGAAATTATTTAAATTGGCATTTAATTCCGCATTAAGTTTTAAATTATAATATAAAATCATTGTCGCATACTTAATTTACTAATTTTATTTTCAAAGAAAAAATATGACACAAAAACAGAAAGAATCAGCGTTAATTCGAATATGAAAAGTCATTGCCATTGAGATCTGATGCGCTAAATACCTCTTAACACAATGAAAGCAATTTTGCACAAGTTCACGAATCATTTTGAGAAAGAATTTTGTTAAATAATAACTATACATTTAAAAAAAATATAGCACTTAATATAAATTTTCCGTAGGTTGAGCTTTTCACAAGCTTTTCTATGGAAAACATCTGACACATAAAATATGCATCAACACAGAGGAAATGGAACAATTTTTTCAACTTTAATATGCTTAACCAGCTAAACTAAAACTAAACGGTAGCCTTATAACCCGAGGCGGGTCTTTGCCACTTGGAGGCACCTCCGTCTCAGTCATGATGTCATGACTGTGACAGACGTTCTCCAGGTTATCTAGGCTCTTTGAATACGGGTCAGGTCGCCAGCCAGGCCCGGGAATCGAGCTGTCACGCGCGGATTGTAACAATAATAATTAGACGAGGTTATGGCCAATTCGTATTTAATTCACGGACTGATCGGGTGCTACGGGCACCTCCTGCAGCACACACGTCACTGAATTGGCCTGGATAGCGGCCTGGCTTCTCATAGCTCCGTAAAATCTACGAAACTACGATTGTGCCCAACCGCCATCGCCACCACGTCTAATACCGGCACGCGACAACACTCGACTCTAAACGCTAAAAGTTTATTTTATATTACTAATATGAAAAAATAAATATTATTATACTTATTTTAAATAAATTTAGAGAACGATATTAGTCTCTGGATAAAATGACAAATAAAAATAGTTTACGTTTAGTCAATATCATTTTTCGCGTGACAGTCATTCTCTAACCTGATATGCAAATTATTACTTTTATTTTAAAATAAATGATATAATTCAAAGAAAAAGGATAAGCAAATAAATATTTAAAAGTCGTGCTAATTCTAGATTAGATAAGTTTAACGTTTAGATTTAACGCTATGAAATAATAAAATTAATAATTATGGGATAAATAGCCAATATCTAGATATGAAATATTTATGTAAAAATTGTTAAAATTTTCGAATTAGATCAGTAGCTCGAGTTTCGTTCTCGTCCTAATTACTTAATCATACTTAATTAAAACGAATACCAAACCAGATAACTAGAAGCTATAGTGTTTGAAAGGTTACTTGTTGTTCAATATTTTATGCAAGAATCGGCTGTCCCAAGGTTTTGAAGATTTTCGATTACTTTAATATACGATTATGTTTGTATATAAAACATACAAATAAAGGATATTTTATATACTTAAGCTTCCTTTTTTTAATCCGACTTTATTGAATACGACCTCGAAAAATATCTTTTCTTTTATTGATGGGACATGTCAGATGACCTTCAAGCCGATGAAAGACATGAAATGATAAATATAATTTAATAAATTACACAACGATAGCTTTTTTTTATTTTTTAATAAGATTATTTATGATTAAGTCTGTTTTTTTTTATTTAACATTTTCCTTATTTTTATATGCATAATGTTTATTAAAATAAAAAAAACAAATGCATCATTCTATATCTAAAAAACGATTATTTTTAATGACCGGTGTATTATGATCTTTCGTTGTTATTTGGCAGTTAACAATTTCATAAAGTTGTTAACGCTGTCCTTACATTTTTAAAGTAGACTAAAATAATTACTATTAACATTTAGAAATGTAAACAGACTTGTTACACAATTCTGCAAGAGAAGGTCGGCCAATATCCGGTGCTTAGTTTATAATAACATTTATATTATACGTTAGATGTTATAAATGTTTTTTTAAATAAAATAAAAAAGTGGCCCTCGATTCATAAATAAGAATATGATATGATATGTATATATGTGTTACCCACTTTAAACCCAAAGGCTTAGTTTCGAGATTTGCATTGAACACCCCTGCCATACAAAATATTAAGAAACACCAGTGGCATTCTCTATTCTTTCACACGGTGCGGTGTACTAACATCCGTTGTCCTTCGCCAAGCTCACCACTTGATCTAATAACTCTCACAAAATCCATAACAAAAAACATACAAGTCCATAAAAATACACGAGTTATCCCGCTTTTTCACGGTTGTCCGTCTCCTTTCACATTCTAAAAAAAAAACACCATTGATTGGCATAGTTTTAATCAAACTTATGTGTATCGATCATCGCATGGATGAACAAGTTGAACAATATCGTATTGGGCAATTGTTTAAGACAACACTCATTCATCAAGGTTTTTATTGCACGTATTAAATTCGTAAGTTAAATCTTATCAAGGTTAGAAAATAATATTCTTACTACATAAAAGTATCATCTCAGCTTGCAATAACGACAATAAAATCCAATGAACCATGGCCGAAATTGAAAATATTATCTTTGTAACCTTTAAATATATAAGCTAAGATTATAAATAAAATATATAAAAAAAAAATATTTGACGCTTGATGAATGATTTTACAGTATATTCCAAAAGCAATCACCCATATAAGGATGGCAAAGGTTGAATTCCCTCGAAGGTTGACCTATCCAAGTACTGGCTGAGCCAGCCATTGCTAGCATCACAATCTCAACAGTTTTTTTAGCTTATTAATATAAGTCATATCATTGTTTAATAATTATATTTATTATAAAATAAAATACAGTGTAACCCCGTGTTTACGCTTTTGAAGGGACCGATAAAAATACGCAATTAGAGGGAAGCCGTAGTTTCGGGGGTTAGAATAAAAATTGAAAAATATTTTTTATTTAGATCAACGCAAATCGGTGTGGTAAATATGTTTGTGCTGCGACTGTTTCGATATTATAAATCGATAAGAAAATTTAGTCTTGTACGTTTTCAATGCTAGTAAAGTAGCCTCATAGCATCTTCTATTGTTAGAATTAGCAGAATTAAATTTATCTCTTTTTTACTAGTTAATTTTTCGTCGGATAAGTTTTACGTGTATATGACTGTCCACTATATTATCGATATTCAAAACTTCAGATGTCATCGCGTTAATATCGAGGACCATGTAATTTAGTAAAGTTTTGGTAAAGATTTCGTAAATATTTGCTATAGATTTCAGCTCCCTAATATTCATTTCAAACATTTTAAATCGTCGTGCATTCAATTAAATATATTTATAAATTGATTTAAATTTTTCAAACGTAAATTACGGGAAATAAAAACGTAAAAGCGGGTACTAAATTTATAAATATAAATCGGGATTGTAAAAATTTAATGCAAATAGCGGGAAAACGTGAATTCCGGGCACACAAAAACGAGGTTTCACTATATATTCTTTTTTTATATTTATCGAAAACTATGTACTGCTAAAACTATAACTTGCTGCATTAATCATTAAGTAGAATTTGACACTACAAAACTAAAAAAATCTAATAATTCATTGGTCTTGGATTGGGCTTTTTAGCATTAAAAAAATAATATTTCTCCCACAGATTACAAACCCTTACGATTTCTTCCTATTTTCGAAAATAGAAAAATAATAATGGAGATTGATTAGCCATTTATGAGGAGGTAATAACAAAAATATTGGAAAAGCCAATCAAAGATTGTTTTGAAAATTACATAAATTTGGCTTATTATTTTTTTTATCAAATCTAGTATACACTTTTTTACGTGGTTTTTAAATTACACAGTCCACTAAAAAGAAACAAATACTTTATTTTTACGCGATTAATTGATATAAATACGCCAGAAAAATAATATGTATTGATGCAAAAGGACATCATTGAATGTATTAAATGTAAAAAATGTCACAATAGCCAATGACCAATGGGTAAAAAGTAAACAAAATGGTGAAACTCATCAACTAACAGCTGCTCTAATTCATGAGGGCTTGCAATTTGCGATGAATATGGAAAAGCATTTTCTTACTTTTGATTGCAACCTAGAAAGATCTTTAAAATTCCAACAAGACCTACCTGCAGATTTCTTTGGATGGATATCATGAAATATATAAACAAATTGTGAAATGAAAAACACAGAAGAAGAAGAGATTTCTAAATAAGAAATTAGACTTGCCGTTATATAATATATTTGTTTCTTAACTAAAATACGTATTTATGGATAATGTTATCATTTAATAAAATTTATTTATTGGGAGTTTCATTTTATTACACGATGTTGTTCTACCTATTTTAAAATAACGCGAGTTTTTAATTTAAGAATCAAATATACATTTTTGTATGAATCACTTCTTATACGGTTTTTGGTGGAACGTATCTACCATGTAAAAGAGTTGAGTGTATATTAAAAGATACATTGTATTTCCTTCGCGTGATTGTAGTATTCGAGATATATTTATCGATTATTTGTTTTATATGGAACAATGAGTTATTGGTAAATCGAGTCGTGGACAGCGAACGAAATCGAGAGTGCTATTCAAAGATCTCAGGTCATCAGAGCAACTCGTTACCGAGTACGTTATTACTGTTATTACCACAGAAAAAGACCAATGACAAATGATAGTATCGCAATGGCAACAAACTGCGCGCCAATATGCAATTTTATCCAGATTCACCAGGAATTTGGTTCAAGCAAATTATCAGAATTCTTTAGTGACACGATGACCATGAATTGTGATACAATTTATTTAAAAAAAAACTTTTACATAAAACATGAAGCATTACCAAAAATATCTTATAAAATTTTATAGCTCAAAATTGACCCGATTTATTTTTGATGTACCAAAATTGATCACTGATAACATTAAGACATCGCCAATCAAAATAACTCGTGCTGTACCGCTTATTATATATTTTTTAAATGATGATTGATATGTTTAAATAATATTATATATAAATTTAGTCATGATTAGCTTAAAAATTACGCAATAAAATTATATAAATATTTAATACATTCATTATAATTATTTTATAACAGGGATGATCGAACAATGTTAATAGTGTCTGACACGAATATGCTCTCAACCATTATATTTTTTCTCACATTATCTATGAAAAAATACTACAAACAATGCAAATTAAAAATGGCAAAAATTCGAGATGAGGCAGATCGCTGCTGCATCAAAAATAATATGTGGATAAATCACGTATGATTATAATTATATACGATTTTCATAATTTAGGTTGATGTTTTTATCTTAGGAATTACCCAAATTTTCATAAAAAAAAACTTTTAAAGAATCGGAATATAAAAGTTCAAGAAAGTGTAAGTTATAATATACTCTTGATTGAATTCGAAATTAATGTCATAATATGAAGATCGATTTAACTAATAAAGCTTTTACAAAATAGCGTTTTTTGGAACAAGATTAGCAAAAATAAATGTTGGTATGCAAAAGGCCACGGGACCAACCAAAGTATTCATATGAAATATTGTTATGGCAAAATCTGTAGGTGTAGGATAATAATCTATATATCAGTCATCCAAGTAGCTCATCGACCTTACATTTATAACTCTTTGTCCAAAGATTCAGTGCCGGACACACGGACATTCATTGCACAATTCCGTTCTCACAGTGTTCTACACATGAAGCGTGCAGGGATTGAAAGTAATACATTTTAAAGATAAGGTAAAGCTTAATATGTGAATAATTTGTTTAATGAATTATCCGGTATTACATAAATAATTTTCGCTAACAAGATTAAAATAAGTGGGAGGTATGTATATGAAATGAAGATAAAAGTCAAAGTCCAAGGACGTGCGCGTTATACACACACGAATGAAAGATTGAAAAGGGAATATAGTGCATTCTTCTTGGGAATAGAAAATAGATCGACATATGGATCGCCTGGACCGATGATTTGATGAGCTTTGACAGATTCGCCTTTGACATGAAGCAACTACCATCGGCCAGTATCAACCCGCACGATTTTTCACGGCGACCCGTAAGCGAAAGTAAACTGTTGGTATAAAAGAGGCCGCGGGGCCGGTCACAGCATCCAGTCCACCCTCGGCATCAGCCATTCAACCACACGCGGCCACACGATGAAGGCGACGGTGAGTCCACCGCCCCTTGGAAAAGGACCCTCGCGCCCCTTGCGTTCGCGCTCTGTGACCTACGATCTGTCTATACTTGACCAGTGAACGATTGATTAACTTTTACCCAGTGAACCCCTGTTTTAATAATAATTAAATATTGCTGTTGTGATATCTCGGACCCTGGATGGATTAAAGAACACTTTGCATAATCCATATAGACGCGTAAAAGATTTGAAATCTTTTACGTATTTTCGCCACGAATCTCAAAAAAAAAATCATGATTTTAATTTCCATGATTATGATTATCTTAAAAGGTTTTTATTAACAAAGTTATTAAATTTATGGGGCACTTACTTTCGATCGTCATTTTTTTATTAGTGACATATAATGAACCTTTGGTCATACTTTTATTTTAATATCATAAAATTTTAATGGTTTTACCATTATGCGATCATATTTGAAAGCGCGGGTCAGGACATTGAGCAACCGTTTTCGACCTCCTTTTCAAAAATACAATTACTCGATTTCACACCATTGTCATCACCATCATTATAATCATCTTGGATAAAAAAAATGTGTCAATGCGATATTGGCATGGTTAGCCGTGTTTTTCCACAAAGAGCTTTATGTAACAATAGCATCACTGGTCAATGCTTTGTTACGTGGGGGCAATCCTTGGCAATACATATATACATATGGAATAATGACGAAATCATTAAATAATTCTTTAGTGAGAGTCAAATATTTGAATCATCGATGGTTTGGGATTTTATGAATCATTGGGTTTTTACGTATTTTATTAAATTCTCACTCTTAATTCTTTTGACGAAGGTCATACATGCGATTATAAAACTACGTAATTTCGTAATATGATTTTTTATTTAAAAATATCTATACATTCAGATTTATCCGTGAGATAATTCCTGCAAGAACGACAATTGATCTCCTACGAAATCGCGCGATTTATATATAAATTTGTTAATTTCTGTAATGAATATGCATTACGTTCGCAAAGTTTGCATTGTTTTTTTTACTGCCATTGAGCAATATGCAAATAAACAAGTTCTCACTTTCTTCCGATGTATTCCTCTACCGGTATTCAATTACAGTGTCCTAATCGTATTTGTTTTGACGATTATTATCGCTGCAGACCATCTCTTTGCACTTCAATGACCACGTATCATCGTACCATAGATGTTCGCACGTGCATATGCAGCTAACAGTTGTATTCAGTAGCACTATGACACAATAGACAAAGAAAGTTAGTAGGGCATAAAAATCCCGCAGAAAGCGAAAGGATGAAGAACAACACATCGTTGCGATTTTCAATGTCTCGCATTAACAAATCGCGACAATCGTAAATCATTTAAAATACGATTGCAGATGGTTATTGAGTGTCGCCTTTACTAGGTATCTTGTCAATTTCGGCATTAACAAGTAACCGAGCGTGGGAAAACAGCATGGAATATCGGTCAAATGAAATGAATCACTAAATGATTAAAGAATGCTATAATTCTTTATCATATTACTAAAAAAAAAACATGAATGCTCTGAATCAATAAAATAATGATATTCAAAAAAATCATTTCAACACACAGAATGCCTACGCAAATTTTTCAAATCATGTTGAATAATTTTTTATATATATGTAATGATATAACCACTTTATCATCAACTGGTTTTTTGGGTAAATAATTGTAATATAATACAATTTTTCGAGTATCGATCGTAATAAAAACACGTTTTCATATCGACCCGTAAATGCTAACACAACCACATAGTATTTGACATAAAATTTGTCATAATTTCACGATATTATTCGTTACATTTTCCATATTGAGTAGATACGATCGTTTGAAATGTGTGCCAATTGCAAAAGGTTAACAGAATATCTCAACGTTCCCAGTGCGCTACGTTAACCTATGGCCAGAAAAGCGTTTTTCAATTGCACAATAAGACGTGATGTCGGTATACATTCTAAACTGTGGATCATGTGACGTTTTGCACACAATGTAAATATCAGTTAACGATAAATTTATTGGGAAATAATGGCGATACATTCAGTAAAATCGTATTAATTATAAGTCTTCGTGTGTTTCGTCGGTTACCTAAGACAAAGAATTTCAGTAGGGCTAGCTATATCACGACCAGTAGTTTTTCAATCGACATTTCCATTATTCAACGGGTCGTGAGAGTTTGTCTCCATCGTCTCATTTTGCAATTCTTGGTTTTTTTTTCTCCAACCTCTGACAATTTCTGAACATATCCGTTTTTTTCTATTTCCCAACAATTAACCGCAATGTGAATTGTGTTAATATGTAGAATACAATCGTCACATTTAATATTTAGTTACGCAATGACATGTAATTTTTAGCATTTATTTTATATTTTTACAGATTTTTCTCACCTTCTTGCTACTAGGCTGTATAGTAGCGGAAGATGTAAAAGTTTCAAATAAAAAAGCTGAACCCCTCGACAAAAAATTAGACAAAAGGGGATTGTTAAATCTCGGATATGGTTATGGAATCAGCGGATTAGACGTAGGCTACATTGGAAATCAAGGCGTGCATGGAAATGCATGGAGAGATGATTGGAATCCACAAGTATCTCAGGGATGGCATGGACATAGTGGCTATGGACAAAACAGCTATGGACATAGCGGCTATGGACAAAACAGCTATGGACAAAACAGCTATGGACAAAACAGTTATGGACATGGCGGATATGAAAAAACCAGGACTGTGACCATCGTTAAAGGAGTGCCTGTTCCATATGCGGTAGAAAAGCATGTCCCATATCCAGTAGCAAAACCATACCCAGTTGAAGTTAAAGTACCAGTACCTCAACCTTATGAAGTCATTAAACACGTGCCTTATGCAGTCAAGGAGTACATCAAAGTGCCAGTGCATGTGCCACAACCCTACCCGGTGGAAAAGAAAGTACCATATCCCGTACATGTTCCAGTCGACAGGCCTTATCCAGTCAAAGTATACGTACCTCAGCCCTATGCCGTTGAAAAGCATATTCCAGTACACATCAAAGTGCTAGTACCACAGCCGTACCCAGTCGAAAAGAAAGTACCCTATCCAGTCGAAGTTAAAGTACCAGTTCCACAACCCTACCCAGTCTACAAAAGAGTAGAAGTACCAGTACATATTCCAGTAGATAGGCCATACCCAGTACATGTGCCACAACCCTATCCCGTTGAAAAACGTATCCCAGTACCGTACCCCGTTGAAAAACCCGTCCCATACCCAGTCAAGGTTCCAGTAGACAGGCCATATCCTGTGCATGTGCCTAAGCCCGTACCAGTACACGTTCAAGTGCCAGTGCCACAGCCGTACCCAGTTTACAAACAGGTGCCAGTTACAGTTGTGAAGAAAGTACCCTATCCCGTCCAGGTTCCCGTCGACAGGCCATACCCCGTTCATGTAGAACGCCCCTACCCCGTAATCGTGAACAAGCCATACCCAGTCCACGTCAAAGTACCAGTTCACTATGAACAAAACTACCAGCCGGAATACAGTCAATACGGTCATTCGTATTCTAGTTACAATCAAGGCTACAGTCATGCTAATCTCGGACAAAAAGCTTGGTAAAATGTTACCAAAATTGTATATTTTTTTTTAGAAAACATAGTTACCATAATTCCATTACGACAAAGTTATGTAAGCTGAGAACGTTCGAGGACTGAAGGACGTTAATTGTAAGAATGCAAGTAAAGGAGATAATTGTTTTAACGGCAATTGACTCGCTTTATGACCCATGGCCAATAATCACCGGTTAAAACCATCGCCTTCATTTTACAATTTAATTTATGTATGATACTGTGTTCATTTTAAAACTCTTTTTAAGCTCTAAAAAATAAAAAAATATTTTTTTATAAAAAAAACGTTGTCTTAATTTGTTTAATTGCTTACCCAAGAATTTTTATATTGACCTCCAGAATTAAGGTAAGTGTTCAAAAAAGAATTGTGAATTTCCAAGTTGTGATTAGCACGTGTGGGAAAATGAACTATCTAAACAATGCAACAGTTATTGACATTGGACTTATATTATCTTTAGAACAAACAAAAGT